>JAYEVE010000491.1:0-34350 GCA_036346375.1 Guadua angustifolia
GATGATTTGTTTGACCAGCTTCAAGGAGCAGGAGTATTCTCGAAGATTGACTTGAGGTCGGGTTACCATCAGTTGAAGATTCAGAAGAGGATATACCAAAACAGCTTTTGTGACCGGTATGGACGATATGAGTATACCGTGATGTCTTTTGGTTTGACCAATGCCCTGCCTATTTCATGACCACGATGAATAAAGTATTCATGGAATATTTAGACAAGTTTGTCGTTGTCTTTATCGATGACATTATGGTCTATTCCAAGAGTGAGGCAGAACATGAGGATCACTTGCGGAAAGTATTGACAAAGCTAAGAGAACATCAACTCTATGCTAAGTTCAGTAAATGTGAGTTCTGGATGAAAGAAGTTACTTTCCTAGGTCACGTTATATCAGGCGAAGGTGTCGCTGTTGACCCTGGTAAAGTAAGAGATGTGCTCAATTGGGAGTCACCGAAGACAGTAACCCAAGTTAGAAGTTTCCTTGGAATGGCGGGATATTATCGCCGTTTCATAGAAGGTTTTTCCAGAAAAGCTAGACCGCTCACCCAACTTTTGAAAAAGGAGAAGAAATTTGCTTGGACATCAGAGTGTGAGCGAAGTTTTCAAGAGCTAAAGAAGTGTTTGACAACTGCCCCAGTGCTTGTTTTGCCAGATATCAGAAAGGATTTTGAGATATTTTGTGATGCATCCCGTCAAGGACTCGGTTGTGTGCTAATGCAAGATAAGAAGGTTGTGGCATATGCTTCACGTCGCCTAAGGCCACATGAAGTCAACTATCCAGGCCCATGATTTGGAATTAGCGCGTAGTGCATGCTCTAAAGATTTGGCGACATTACCTCATCAGTGTCGTTGTGAGGTGTACACCGATCATAAGAGCCTAAAGTACATTTTACCCAAGCGAACTCAATATGAGGCAAAGAAGATGGTTAGAGTTAATCAAGGACTATGACATTGGTATTCATTATCATCGAGCAAAGCCAATGTCGTGGTGATGCTTTGAGTAGAAAGAGTTCTTGCAATACCTTGATGATTAAGGAAAGTCACCAAAGACTCTATGAGGAATTTGAGCTCATCTAGAAGTGGTGCAAGAAGGTTACTTAGCAACTTTGGAAGTCGTCCAACATTGGAAGATCGGATCAAGGAAGCCCAAAGTCGATGATCTTGATACCAAGGAGATCAAGAGTAATATGAAGAAAGGAAAAGCCCGGATTCACTTTGAAGATGAAAAGGGTACTGTGGTATGAGAATCGTATTTGTGTACTGATCGAAGAGCTCAAGGAGTCATTACTCAAAGAAGCGCATGAGACATTATACTCCATTCACCACTGGAAGTACCAAGATGTATCAAGACCTCAAGGAAAGGTATTGGTGGCCTAGTATGAAGCGTGAGATTGCGAATATGTTGCTCTTTGTGATGTTTGCCGGAAGGTTAAGCGAGCATCAAAGGCGGCGAGGATTGCTTGACCATTGAAGATTCAGAGTGGAAGTGGGAAGAGATTGGTATGGATTTCATTACCGGACTTCCTAAGACCCAAGCGAGTTATGATTCGATCCGGGTGATAGTGGATCGATTGACTAAGGTAGCTCACTTCATTCCAGTTAAGACTACCTACACTGGAGATAAATTGGCAGAATTATATATGTTAAGAATTGTCAGTCTTCATGGAGTTCCTAAGAAGATAGTCTCCGATAGAGGAACTCAGTTTACCTCTCGTTTTTGGCAGAGTTTGCATGAAGCTATGGGAACTCATCTCAGGTTTAGACTGCCTATCACCCTCAGACTGATGGACAAACTGAGCGCGTGAACCAGATTCTTGAAGACATGTTAAGAGCCTGTGCCCTAACCTATGGAGCTAAGTGGGACAAGTGTTTACCCTATGTAGAGTTTTCTTACAATAATAGTTATCAAGCCAGCCTGCAAATGTCTCCTTTTGAAGCCTTATATGGAAGAAAGTGCAGAACCCCTCTTAATTGGAAAGAGACTGGAGAAAGACAGTTATTTGGTCCTGCCATACTACAAGAAGCCGAAGAGCAAGTACAGTTAATTCGAGACAAGTTGAGGATAGCCCAAGAGCATGAAGAGTTATGCGAGATAATAATCGCCGAGATTTGAGTTTCGAGCCCAATGATTATGTGTATCTCAGAGTCACACCTCTTAAAGGAGTTAAGAGATTTCAAGTAAAAGGAAACTTGCCCTAGATATGTTGGACCGTTCAAAGTCTTGGAACGAAGAGGAGAAGTTGCTTACAAACTCGAGTTGCCTCGGTCCTTATTTGGAATCCATGATGTGTTCCATGTGTCTCGATTGAAAAAGTGCTGCGAGTGCGAAGAAGCAGATGTCGTTGGAGCCATCGATTTGCAAGAGGATCTCACCTATAAGGAGCGACCGGTGAAGATATTGGATGTTGCAGAGCGCATCACGAGAAGCAAGATCATCCGTTTTTGCAAAGTCGATTGGAGCAATCATTCGAAGAGAAGCCACTTGGGAGCGAGAAGAGGATCTGAAGTCCGAGTTTCCCCACCTATTCTCTAGCCAGTCCGAATCTCGGGGTCGAGATTCCATTTAAGGGGGGGAGGTTTGTAACATCCCAAAATTTGAGTTTTGGAATGTTTAAAATCAAAAATGAATCATTTGCAATTTCTTGGAATTAACCGAAGCTTAAATTGAATTTTCTAATAATTATAAGATTTAATTTGATTAATCAATGCGCCAAATTAAAGGTTTCAGTTTTTATTGGGTTCCTTGTGCTTCAAGGAATTTTTCTGAATTTTAGGATTTTTTCCGAATTTATTTGGTATTTATTTGAATTATTTGGAGTTTATTGAATTTTGATATTTATTTTATTCGAAATTTTATTTAAATTCTTTTCCTCGGGTGGGCCAACTTCTTTGTTCATCCGTGCCCATCATCAGGTTCGTGACTCTCATTAACACAAAAACCCTAATCGATCCGTATTCGATTAGAATCCGACGGCTAGTATCGGCCGCGCCCAAACCCTAAACCTAATCAAACCCTAACCGCCGCCAGAATGATGAGCGCCGCCCGACCAACCTCGTTTCTCGTGCTATTTCCTCAACCCTAGCCTATTTAAGGCCACTCTGGTTCGCGTCCGCGACTCTCCTCTCCGCCGCCGCTTCTTTCCTCTCTCTCATCATGGAGACGCGTGTGTCGTGGCCGTGTGATCTCGTCGGAGTTCTTCTTCGCGGCGCAAGTTTCTCCGCCAGATTCCTTCGCCACGGTGAGTCTCCGCCGCCCTTTTGGTACCAAAGTGAGTTCACCTCTTCATGCTCTTCCGAAACCCTAACTCTTCGCTTCCTCCATTGTTCATTCGTCGGATCGTCTCGTCTTCTCCGGTAGCGGTGGATCTGCGCCGCCGCCATTGTCGCTCTTCCTCCGTCATCCTCGACCGTCGGATCGTCCAGCTGCGGCTAGATCTGCGCCACGCCGTTCCGCCGCTCATCTTCAACGCAACGCCGTCGGATCCTCATCCATCGGCTGGGTCCGCGCCGCGTGTACCGGTGAGATACTGAAACCCTAACCCTTACGTGTTGTCGCCGCGTGGCCGCCATGTGTGCGCCACGTCGTCTCCAGCCGCTTACGTAGTTGCCTGTGTCCGCCACGTGCGAAGGCATGTCACGCCACGTGATGGCCAACTCACCGCTATAGTATGCGTGTCATCACATGTCTGCCGCGTGTGAGCCACGTGCGGCCACATGTTCCCTGTAATGCCACCTCACCGCCGCGTGTGTGCCATGTGTCGCCACGACGCTGCCACGTGAGCCATAGTCATATGTGTATGCCTTGTCACCCATAAACCATGCACCCGGTTCACCATAGACCGATCCAATGACACAAGGACCCCACCGGTCAGCCACAGCTATTATTCCGATTTAAACCCGAATTTCAGAATATTCAACCAATCGCTATCCGACACGTGTCACCTTTTGTTTAATTCCCGATTTTCTCTCTATTTAAACTTCGGAAGGTCCGTTCTCCTCCGTTCGAACTCCGATTCGAACGATTCAAATTTCTAAATTTATATAAAATCAAGATCTATCTGTTGGTGTCATTTTTATGATTTTTTGGATTTTATTTATTTCTGTTTTATTTATTTTTGCCTCGTTTTGCGTGTTTCGCGTATAGACGGCGTAGCGGTTGAGCAAGCGGAGCATCCAGTGGAGGTAGCAGCAGCGGAAGAGGGTGAAGGCAAGTCGTAGACCTTTGATCATATCGAACCCATGTTTGCAAAAGTATTTTGTTTTATACAATTGCATGCTATTTGTGTAACAATGCTAGTTTATGGGAGTAGCTATTTACCTGTTTGAGTATGCCCCTTTGATTATTGAAATGCCATGTATCCATTGTTAACCATAGGTTGGGACATTATTAGTTGGACATAACCATAGTACCAGCATTGGGTTATCGTAGCTATGCTTAGCCATGCTTAGTTGTCCGATGGGATTCATATCACCTGTGAGCTAATGTTAATCTTGACTTAATGAGATATTGAATTGTGGCTGTTGACCACTGTTGTAAAACTTGTTGTACCATGGCAGGGGATGCCATTGGTTTTGGGTTGAACAAAATGTTTCCCTCGGGCAATTGATCGTGCAGTAAAGGGGGTGCTGTTTAGCACATTGGGATGCGGCTGTTTTGCCTGAGACAATTTAATGACTTAATCTTGTGCGCCATTGAACTGGGCCTAACCGTGCAACCACAAGTCCGGTATGGGACGGACCTAGCTGATTAATTTGCAATGTCTAGACTTGAGTATTGCCAGTTGTTGGTGTGGGGTCCGAGATGGACGGGTAGACTCACATGGCTCAAGAGGGGGCCCCGAGGGGCGAAACCTTAGAGGGCAGTACTGGGTTTAGACATGCATTGTAAAGGCTTTGTAGTGATCTCTCTGCCGACACACCAAAGGAAGTGTGTTCTTAGCGCTTGGCATTAAGGGATGATCATGTCTTGTGGGTAAAGTTGCACAACCTCTGCAGAGTGTAAACTATTGAATAGCCGTGTCGCGGTCATGGACAAGCCCGGGATTTCACACGGGTATAGAGTATTTTCTTGAAATGTGGAATGGTTGGGATGTGAACAGGGAGTTCTTTGTTGTTTTGTTGTCTCAAGCTATCTTTGTTGAATTGTGTGGTTGATACTTGTTTGAGTGATGTAGGGTGATGCCTCGTCATTCTGTTCATGTTGTCTACCATTGATTTATCGGATTATTTATTATTGTTTTATTCAAACTGCCTTCAATCTACTTAGTGTATTTAAATTCAAGTTATTGCTTTCTGCAAATGAACCATATAACTATCCTTTGTCAAGCCGTGCATGAATATATTGCATCATTTCCCTACGGCTTGTTGAGTATGTTTTGTACTCACGGCTTTATGCCCCTGTTGTTCAGTTGCTGAGGAAGGACCAGGTAATGAGTATCGAGAGGAGGAGTACTATGAAGACTACGTCGACTAGGAAGGCGTTTCCCCAGACGATTGCCTGTGGCATGTCGAATGGCCCAAGTTATTTTATTTCCGCTGCAACAGTTTATTTGTTTCTTAAGCCAAGAGGCATTGGTGTATGAACCTTGACCATAAGGTCGTTTGCTTTATTCAATAATAATTTGTTTCTTCTTAGTTATTTCGATGTATAGAATGATATGTCATCTATGTTTCCACTGTGTGCACTAGCGTGATCCTGGACTAGTGCGGTATACACAGAGGGTTTCGGATTTGCATATCCGGGTCCCGACAGTCTTGGGCTCAACATGCTCTTTGTTTGCCAAACGGAGTTCAGAAAATGACACTGTAACTTTCGCCCCCGGCTACTGCTGGGACCAAAGTTTGTAGAATTAATAGATTCAATACCAACATAAGATGAGTGCTCCCTTCTGTTGACTGACTCTTTTATATCGAATTTAGCCCTCATGAAGTGAAGACCAAGTATTGAAGTGAATACCTCACCACCAATCAGCATTAAAATTGTCAAAACCCAGAGCTGAGTGCTTGAGAAATCCTCCATTTCAACAGTAGCCATGCTTGATACAGTTGATTCAGAGACAGAAGTAAATAACAGATCTAAATCTTTCAGAGTGATTGATTTGTCTCGAGGCTTGAGGACCTTTAGAGCTGCATATCCAACAAATGAGATCAAGGTAAAATAAGTGACTTGTAAAAAGAGTGGGTTAGTTTGACAGATGAACTGGCAGGAGTGTTTCATAGACTGATGTGCAGATTTGGTAAAAGAAGACAACTTGGTGGCTGCAAATGCACAGAAAATTCGAAGTTTTTTGAGGAATACTACAAGAAAATGAGCCACCTTCTTTGAGTACTTGTGTGGTGCTACATATAATGTTTTTTGGGGGTCTCCTTACTTCCATAGTTGTACTGCTGAGTGTCTATTTATACAGGGGAAAAATATTCCCCCTTCAACTTGTGCGTATGATGTTTCGTACTATAGTTACCAGAAACACGATTTGTCCGAATCGCAGTATAGAATTCGGGTTTGCGATTCGCCACTTTTCTTCCAATTTCCATTGTGAATACTAACTCCGTATCCTAAATCGGTTCGAGTTCAATGAATCCGGTTCATGATTCGCAGATTTACAGTGAATCTGGTAACTATGTTTCGTAAATATAGTCTCTGCTGTAGAACAATGAACAATTAGTGGTGAATTTATGTGGACAATGATGACTGAGGAATCACTACTGCTTCATGGATTCCAGATAGCTTGTTAGCATGTATTATAAAGTAAGGTGCTAAAGGATTTATTCTTTACTGCAGCTGTGGCAACAAATAGTCACATGCTGAGAAGTCTACAGGCTAGTAAAATGCAAATTTCATTTTGTGCTTTGCATTAACTGTTTCACGTGATATGTGCTTTCTTTGTTCTGTGAGCTTCAGCAAAGTTACACATCACGACTTTCAAGGGTTCAGATCCAGTTGGAACTTGGAAAGCTTAAATGTGGTCTCAGCAAGTCTGCAAGTGAGCATTGATGCTTTGCATTTGGTTCACTAAACCTGAAATTGTACCTTGAATGCTCATGGTAGCCTATAGCTCATGTCATTTCGGGAGCTGGGTGTTGTTGTTATAAGCTCCCTATTTTGAGTTGCCTGTTTACAAGCCATTCTTACCAGAATTGAACCCTCAGTATGTAGAGTTGATTTGTAAAGACTCTTGGCTTTATATATATATTACAGATTTGGAATTTATTACACTGAGTTGATGAGGCGATGCAGTCATAAACTCGTGATATACCTTCATGCACTACAGGAAACATCATTATTTTCGTCGGCCAGAAACCGACGAAAATAAGGTTAAAACCGACGAAATTTAGCCGACGAAAATAATCTGACGAAAACAATACTATTTTCGACGGCAACCGCTGAAAATACATATATTTTCAACGGCCCTCTCAGCCGACGAAAATACACCCCGTGGACCAACTGTCGACCTCCGGGCTGATGTGGCGCGTTTATTTTCGTCGGCCCAGGCCGACGAAAATACGCGTGCCACGTCAGCACGCATGCCACGTCAGCCAGGCTGAGAGTTAATTTCGTCGGCTTGGGCTGACGAAAATACATCGGTAAATAGTGTCGTTTCCTGTAGTGATGCCTCTTTTAGATGCCTCTTTTAGAAAGGAACAAATCATAATGTCTGTGCACACTGCACACACAGCAAAAGTAAAACACCTGATGGCATCAGTATCATCTTCCCTACCATGTTCTCTGAATCTGCAACTGCTGAACATTCATTTTCATTACTAAGATCCATATTTGTGTTATCATAAGTAAGACCTTCATATTTCATTTCTAATCCAGTGATCCTAAACTGTTCATTTAGGTCAAGATGGCTTGCTCAGCAATTTCTACCTTACATCTGATATACATGCATTGTAATGTCCATTTTTCCTGTCTCCACAGGGGCATCAGGCTATGGTGATGTTAGTACCCGGGCGTGCGGGCTTTCAGCCTTTCATGGAGGTGATTTGTGCGGTGCGTGGCTTATTTTTTTAAGCTAGGAGTGAAATCCACCTCTGTGGTCCCACGTATGTGCGTTTGGCATCTTATGTGGCTAGTTAGTGCGCCTAGGGGGCATCGCAGACACTTGGCGACAGTCGAACCAGCACGAAGAGGCCAGCGTATGCATGTCGCTGAGGGTCGAGCAAATGTTCGGGCAAGGGGCCGTGGGCACACAATTTTGTCCTACACGGAGGTGATTCGTACAGTGATTTTGCCCATTCGGGTCGTCAGCTTATCTTTTTAAGCTAGAGGTGAAATCCACCTCCGTGGCCCCACATAAGCGTGTTTGGCAATGTGCGTGGCTAGTTCAGGCACCTAGATGGCATTGTGGACTCTCGGCTCAGTCCAACCAGCATGAAAGGGCTAGCGCAGTTATGTCTCCCTTGGTCGGGGCTTGCCGATGGCATTTTTTTGGTCCAATGACCGTCGAGGCGTTTCTCTCCATGGTGGCATCAGGTTATGCTAGTGTAAGTGTGGGGGGTGTTGCACGTGATCTCAGCCTTCACATATGTGATTTGTGTGGTGATTGTGTTGATTCAGGCCGTATGCTTATTTTTAAGTCAGAGGTGAAATCCACCTCCTTGGCACTGCGTACTTATGTTTGGAATCGTTCATGTTTAATTCAGGTGCCTAGGGAGCACCGCGAACACTCAACGCCAGTCGAACCAGTACGAAGGGGCCAACACAACTATATTGCCTTTGGATGGGGTCCGCCAATGGCCTTTGTGGGCAGCAACCGTCGAGGAGTTTTTGTCTGCATGAGGCTACACTGGTGGTGGTGGTGGGGGGCAAGCAATTTCGGTCTTCATTGAGTTGATTTCTATGGTGATTTTTAAACCAGGAGTGAAATCCAACTTCGTGGCCCTACGTACGCTCGGTTGACATCGTGTGTGGCTAGTTCTGGACTTCTGGTGCCTAGGGGCACCACAGACAACTTTGGTTGAAGCTAGACTTAAAATGCTTAGATCTAAATTCTACTAAGTAGTGTTTTTTTTTGGTAATTTTGAATATCCTATATATGTTTCTCATATTCTGCGAGGGTCTTGTAGCTACATAAGTTCTGCCTTTATAATTGGCAACGTATCCTGTGCACACAAATATTTGGTGAAAACCTGGTGCACACCAACTAAGAAAAGTTTCAAAAAATTCTGAAAAAAATCATGGATGTACATATCGGCTTACCCCATCTACATATAAAATTTCATGATCAAATTCATCCTATACTAGAAGTTACAAAAAAACTTGAACTTGAACATGAACTAGGAACTGCTCATGATCAAGTTTGTCTTTTTTATTACTCTTAGCACAGGACGAATTTGAACATGAAATTTTATATGTAGATGGGGTAAGCCGATATGTACATCCATGATTTTTTTCAGAATTTTTTGAAACTTTTCTTAGTTGGTGTGCACCAGGTTTTCACCAAATATTTGTGTGCACAGGATACGTTGCCTTTATAATTACAGTAAGACATGAAATGTTGAAACTTAATTTGCTCAATATAAAACACAATAATTTGCATCTTTAGATATTTCATTATTTATGTTTAAAGGTCTTCCGTTATCTTTGTTTTCATCAACGAAGTAACATTTATCAGGGTTTGCCTGCTTAAATGTTGAGCCTAAATTTTAAGAAATCAGTAACAGGCATCCCAATGTGTTGTTGAAGTGTAAAATCTTTGAATTTCCTATTTACTTATCCTTTTCATTTTCTTTGAGATGTACCGATTCTTTTCATGTACTGTGCTAAATATGTATATGCCTGATGTTATGGCATTAACAATGTATACTTTTTCTTGCACGGGTAATATCATGTATTTTCATTTCATAAAAAATCATGTGTAGTCCACATTTTAGTGAATTTGGTTTTATTTTCTTGGAACAAAGGACAAATCATTCGGTACAACCAAATCGGCTCTTCAATTTTTTGTGGAGAAGATTGATAGATTAGATTTAGTTCTTTAAGCTTTGTCGTTTTAGTGGGTATGGAACAAACTCTTTGGAATAACTTACACAGATGCTCCATACTGGCATATACTTTCCCCATGAGGACTGGGATAAATATACTAGTTTAATTGAATGAGTGGATTTGCATATCATTTTGTGTTTCATTATGTAATGGGTGGGTATTATAAATTCCTTGCGGCGGTAAAACACTTCTTTTCAATATTTGTAAGGTTGCATTCAGTTTCTGGGATATGGTGCTGTTAATGGGTTCATAGGCTTTGCTGATCTTATTCAAGCAATAAGATCTCCAGTGCTCCACAGATTTGAATTACAATGTGTCCTGCATGCACTGTTCAAGTCAGTCTATATAACTTTTGTCTTATGCTCGCTGATATAGACACTGTGAATTATTCCACATGCATTACTGTTCAAAATATATTATTGTGAAAACCAAAATGTATGATATTCGAGGTATCATCATCGTGCAGCAACAGTTTTAATCGTGAACTCATGATCATAGCTGAAGAGACTACAAGTATTAGTTACCTTGAATTGTTTGAATGAATTCTTCCTAATAAACGGCTTAACTTAGTCTGAAATTCTATGTCCTTAAATTTTAGAGATGTAGCTATTGGTACTGAGCAAACGGAAAATGAAAAGAATAAAGGGCCATAGAAACAGATGTAAATTGCTGCTGCCATATTGGATCAGCATTATATAAATACATAAGTTAAAATAGTTGATTCCTTATAGTATGCACTATGCAGATTAGTGAATATTAGTTGATATTAATGGATTGTTCTATAGAAAAAAAAGTCACCATTTATCTGGTGTTTGCCCCTCAACCATATCTCTCCAATTTCCATCTTAAGAAGATGCTGGGTTCTGTTGGAGGAAGCATTTTCTGACCTGCTCTTGCCAGATGCCGCGACCCTCGATTTCTCCTTACAGAACATAGTACATGTGTTGCAACATGCCACCAGGCCCACCGTGTGAAGATATAGCATGTGCAGAAATCTGTGGACCTTTCATGCAAGTAGTGTGCATTTACAATTAGTTGACCATGCAAATGTCATTTTCATTGCAAAATGGTAGCATCGCTGTGACAGAACTTATGGTCATTTTAACACGACGTCATGCCACCTTCCAGTGCTAATTCTGGGACACACTAAATTCTTGAACATGGAGCTCATTCACTTTATTTTCATAAATTGTTCTTTGATTTGGTAAAATTCTACTAATAACGAATGCAAACTTCATGTACTTTTCTTCTACAAGTGAAGTGCTGAACTTTGATATTTCCATTATTTGAGAAGGGTCATATCTATCAGCTGACCTTCCGTACATGATAGACATGCATGATGAACTTCTTTAGTTTTCAGCAGATGACAAGCGACAGCCATGATGGTGAGCTTCCCTTCATTTCTTCATTACGCTGAAAGGTGAACAGAGGCATTTTTGCAACTCTCTTGTGGTATCAGTTGCCTTATCACCTAGAAGATTCTGTGTTGTTGTGGGTGTATCCTGAGAGCGTCGTCAGAGATTTGTCCTCCATGATGTGAATGACGATGCTCAAGATACAACTGAAGCAGACTGTGCCAGACTCTGCTCTTGTCCATACTGGGCTTCTGCTTGCTGACAAAGTGATAATTATCTTCGTTTGGTTGAAATGCAGAGCGAGCTGGTAACATCGGGCCAAAGAATTTAGTTCAGTAGATGGCAAGATGATATTTTTTCTGCTCGTATTCCATCCAAGGAACTACTCCGTGGGAGCATTTTTCTCCCAGGTCAGTATGGAAGCATCCTGTTTACTTATCTAGAATTGCTGCACTTTCTACTTACTATTGAGGGAATGAAAACTATTTTACATCAAAATAGGACATGGTAAATCAGTAACAACCATTGTATCCTGGGCAATAACAAAACAAATTGGTTTTTAGGTTTGGCAAAATGGTAAGCTTTCCTGTATTCTAGTAGTGGTGTGTAAATGGATAGTGTCAAGAGTGACATCTAGATTGAAGTTTATACATCACGAAACACCGACCGATACTGATTATATAATGCGATATTGGTCTGGCGGCGGCATAGTATGCGTGAAAAATTACGGTGGTTCATGGTCGAACTAGCTAGGCACTTACAAGCCGCGGCCAGCTGCCTCCTCAACCGACTCCTCCACTGTTAGAGACAAGGTTTCTCAAGATTTAAATAAGAGTCTACAGCTCTTATTCAACCGGTTATATAAAATCACCCTCATATATATGTAAATTAATTGAGAGTTGGTGGCGGTGGTGCGTTTTCTCCCCACCCCCACCCCCACGCAAAAACCCTAACGCAATGCCATTTTTCTCCCCCCCCCCGCCCTAACGCAACGCGCCGACACACCCGCATTCAACGCGCCGTCTCCGCGCGATCGTCGGTGTCGCTCCCGCTCCGCGCCGCCACACCCGCGCGCGATCCACGCGATGCGCCGTCTTCGCGCCGCAACCTGGCTCGCCCACCAAATCGCCCACGTCACAACCCGGCTCGCCCCCAATCTTCCCCGCGCCGCAACCCGGCTCGCCCCTAATCTCCCCCGCGCATTTTCTTGTGGGTTCTGTTCGATCTGTTCGATATGATCCGAGCTTTTCGCGTGGAGATAAGTATCTTCTGGCCTCTTTTCCTTTTTGGAATCTCTTCCGATTGCTATTTAACCCGTGGATTCTCTTCCGATTGCTGCGAGTCTCGGAATCCCGACGGCGACGGCAGAGTGGCCCAGATTCGCTTTTTCAGTCAGCACCTTCATCAGCTAAGCAATTTCATTCGCCAAAGCCAGGTATCCATTCATTCGACAAATCCCAGAGTCGCTTAGGTTTTTTTTTCTTCTATGTTCTTATGTTCTTCAGTGGCCCAGATTCGCTTTCTTCAGTCAACACCTTCATCAGCTAAGCACTTACAACCATTGCAGTTTCATTCGCGAAAGCCAGGTATCCATTCATTCGCCAAAGCCCAGAGTTAGGTTTTTTGTTCTTCTATTTTCTTATGACTGTGTTTAGCCAAATCTTGATAGTGTGATATCCTGCACATTCCTTGCTGTAATCTTTGATGTGCCAAGAGACTCGATAGAGGTGGTTTGTAATTTCGTTTCATTTTCTGGTTTGCAGGTGTCTGGTTTCTGGTTTGATAGTGTGAAGGTTTTTTGTAATCTTTGATGTGTCGTTGAAGGTATGTTCTGAAGTTCTTTGTAATCATGATCTAGAAACATAAAATTAGAGCTGGAAACTAATTAAGAATACTACTTTTGATTATAACTGTGATAACTCTACTCGTATTGTGAAGTAATTCTTCAAAGATGAAATGGAATAATTAGTATTCGATAATCTGACTGCTTAGTATTCGATAATTAGTATTTCTAGCACCTGACTGCATCTTGAGATGCATGGGTTTAATGTGCTGATGTGCTCTACTGGGAGTCTGGCCTTTTGTTATAATCTTCAGTTTCTTTCAGTTCATTTACAGTTTTATGCGCTAACTCATTTACTGGCCTTGTATTAGTCTTTTGGGGGAATTAGGGTTTAAGGAAAGAGTTACCCCCTTCGCATTTTTTTGGTACTGTTGCACATAATTACTGAATTATTATGATATTATCACACCGAGAGCTTTATTTTACATAGAACTTGTGTCATTCAAAACATTGAAGAATACCCCCTTTAATGGATAGCAGTTGCTGTCAAATGCATTTCCACAAAATATTTATAATGATTCTGGAAAGCATGTTTCTTAAACCCAACTTTTGAAGATGTCTACTTTGTATTTATATTGATCATAAATAATGGTTCTGTATTATGATTCATCACTCCTTAACATTGGTCTTGCAATGCTGCTTTTGCTGGCCTTTGATAAAGAGCAGCATTCTCCTCTAGGGAATGCACTAGAGGTACTGCAATACTGCAATGCCAGGGGTCTTTTATGTATTATCGTGCTCTTCAACCATTTATTCGATGCTGGATATATGCTGCAATGCATTAAAACTACTGTATTTTTGTACGGTTGACTACAAAGAGTAATTTCTGCTAACACTGTTATAATAATGGATACCTTTAATCATAGTGGTAGAAAACACCAATCTTGGTTCAGAATTTGGCAAGCAAAGTGCGTTCCTATGAGTTACCTTTATTGTTCTATTCTTATGGATGATGACATGTGTTGCAAAGCCTACATTGTTTTTTCATGTTTTTTTTGTCATCGTTGATTAGAATTTAGTAATGATTCGATAATGTTGTGTTAAAGGGTACCCTAGGACTTTGTTTTTAAGGCTGAAGATATTGGTTCATTACTGGCACATAATAATCACTTACCTCTGTGTTGGAAAAGCTAATAAATTTACTGGTACTATAATTATATTGATCAATTGAAAACCATTAATTGTTGAGTCCTTGTATTAGTCTTTTGGGGGGATTAGGGTTTAATTGGATACTTCCAAGATATAAAGTGGTTCCTTCAGTACCAGATGGTATGTAATAATAATATTTACTTTTGTCTCATTGATATACTGTCAAATCTGCTTGGTACATTTTTATGTGTTTCGCTACCTCATCGCTTCTTCATAATATGTCTTTCTTTATACGCTCATCACGATCGTAACATTCGCTTTTGATATACTTACATTTTTATGTACTTCTCTTTCCTTTTGATATATTAACTATAGCGAAATAGTTTACTAGAATTGGTAAAAATTATTTGAACTAACTAGATTCCACAATGCAGAACCGCAACAACAATAAATAACCTATATTACTATAAGACCATTAATTGTTGAGTCCATGTATTAGTCTTTTGGGGGAATTAGGGTTTAAGGAAAGATTTACCCCCTTCTCATTTTTTTTGGTACTGTTGCACATAATTACTGAATTGTTCAGGTATACCATCAGTTTATTTTAATTATATTGCTTTGTGTGGACAAATTAATTTATGTTTGATCGGTGTTTGTATTCGACAGAGATTGTTGTCATTTGTCTTCTTTATACATCGCTTGATCGTAACATTCTCCTGACATCTTGAATAACAGTTCATGTTAGTTCTTTTATCTTTCCATTTTTTCTGTGCGTTCCTTAGAAGATGATGTGTTAGGAGTTGATGCTTTCCATACTAAGTTCTAGATTAATAGTTTTGCTACCAATCTTGATACTTTAATCTCCTAGGCTAAGTATGTCTGTTTTTTTACATGGTATGGATAGCATTCCTTGTACATGGTATGGATACAAATGCATGGTACTTTAGACTCCTAGGATGAATAAAAAGGAAAGTAGTGTAGAGAAAAATCTGAAAGAAGTCCTCAAGAAACTCTGAAAGAAGCATACTTGTTTGACTAATAGAGCCTCTATTAGTGTTCGACACTTCCTTTCTCTGTGTCATCCAAAAGGTGAGAGGAACTAAAGAAGCACTCCCACATACAAATGATAAAAGAAAAAATGGATACAAGAATAATGCACACTACAGATAGCGAATGGTTACTCCAACAAGGTTTGAGATTGAGCCGTAAACACCACAGTTAAGTTGGTCACCGAGGAACCCACAAGTCTTGACTCTTGAGTAGACCAATCGAGGGTTTATTAGTATCAGTTCTACCTTGTTGATAAAACAAGAAGTGGTGACAATTTAAAATGTAAGAATTAAAAATTATCGGTCAACTGTAAAATTTTGCATAATGGACAACCAGAGGACAGCTAAAAAGGGCTATTATTGCTCGAGCATGTAAGTATTTGCATATCACATACTTGCCTAACTTCCCTCCATTGACAATTTCATTTGATTCCACAGCACATATTATCTGAAACTGGAAAAATCACAAACACTTGCGACATGTAAATAAAACTCATTGACTATCTAAAGCAGAGAAAGCATGGTTATGTGCTTACGCATACAAACTACATTCCAATGTTAGAAATTAGTTAACTTTAAGGACCCTGTAGTTAAGAGATGGCAGGAATTCATGGAATTGGCCAAGCTCAAATCTCATTCTCAATCCTTCATATAGATTTCACAAGATACAGAATAACACTGAATGAAGTTGAATTGGAACAGACTAAATGGAATTTATGGTAAGTGTTCATAGTGGCAAACCTCAAGAAGCTGAGAGACCTCAGTGGGTCTGACGGTTCATGAAGCTGGACCAATTAACCTGTCCTGCCAACAACAAAAATCTATTTGCAGTTTTATGTATATTACTGATTGGTAATATATTTGCAGTTTTATGTGTTTGAAAAGTTTATCTTTCTGTTTGCGTGGTAATATACAAGGATACTTTCTAGCACCTGACTGCAGCTTGAGATGCATGGGTTTAATTAATTTATGTTTTATCGGTGTTTGTATTCGACAGAGATTGTTGTCGTTGTGCTGCTGCTTGTGCTACTGCTGATCAGAACATTCTCCTGACATCTCGAAGAACAGTTCAGGTTAGTCCTTTTATCTTTCCATTTTTTCTGTGCATTCCTTAGAAGATGATGTGTTAGGAGTTGATGCTTTCCATACTAAGTTCTGGATTAATAGCTTTCCTACCAATCTTGATACTTTAATCTCCTAGGCTAAGTATGTCTATTTTTTTACATGGTATGGATAGCATTCCTTTTACATGATAGTATTGCTTTGCGTGGATTTGCATGATAGTGCTTGGTTTTGCTTTGTGTGTAGTCTACTTAGATAAGACCAATTCAATAACTTTTTGCCCTGTCTTTCCCTTTGTATTTTTGATTCCTCTACTTATTGAAATTGAAATTTGTATGCTGTATGTATAAATGTTTTTTTGGTAGAGCTTTGTGATTGCTGGTATAATATGAAATACATATTATATTATGGATAAACACTATTCAAAGAATATGCCTTATAAACAGCACATCCCATGGTCAGCTATATGCCTTATAAACTGCCTGAAAGATGGCTGGGCGGCCAGAATTAGATTGGGATGCCTGGAAGTCAGTATCCCTGTTGCCTAATACTATAAATGGATAATTTCTGAAAATAGCACCATTGTGTTTAGCCAAATCTTTGGAAAACACATTACTTTGCCTTCTTTTGATCCTGGCCTAGCTACTTTAAATTGTTCTCAGTTATCGCTTGGCCGTGTACATGACTCATATGACACATTGGAGTTGGGAGTGCAAAGGCTGCTTTTGCAAGAGCATAGGTATATGCCATCAGCTAAAGGCAATACGCCAAATTAAAGTCATCCACAAAGCCTTAGCATTGAAGCAAAGATTGTGCTATCTATGTCACTCTGTTCTCATGACTGAATTAGGAAGGAAAGTAGAAGGAACAATGCTGGGCACGAGTACTTGGGCCAGCATGTTTAGTAGTATTGAGGCCAATCCAATCTATCCAGCCTTCAGATCGTGCTTTCGTTCAGCGTTGACTGCTCCAATGGCACTAGCCAGTAGCAACATTACAATACCACATGTGTTGCAGCCTTGCAGGTTTGCAGCTGGCACCCAGGGCATGCCTTTCCTTGAGTTGTGATCATTTGTCTAAAACTACATGTCATTTTGATGTTATTCACATCTAACACAGTTGCTTTCGTAGCTCAGTTGGGGACCAAAATCCAATCCCATCCTAATGCATTTTCAATTTCTAGAATCTTGAATTGTTTTCTGGTTGATAAGTCAAGAAACACATATAGACAATAACAAAACACAGTTTGTTTTGAAAATTCTAAATTAAGGACAAATTAACCAACTGTACAAAATCATTGCTTGTATGATTACTCCAAGTTGTGGTAAGTCACTGTAAAAATTCTTGGGTAGTTTACAAGCTAATTAATGTTGAATGGGATTAGGTTTGCCTCATCAATAAGTGTGTGTCTACTACTTTTGGTACACTCATGATTTCCTTTTCCTTTTTACATTTGCTCTCAATGTATGTTATGTCTCTCATCTTCAAATGAATGGATAAACTGTACTTACAATGCGAATTACTTAATTAACGTGGAAAATGCTCCTGTCACCATTAAAATAAAATATTTTTTTATTATTTTGTAACATTTGAATGTCTATGTCAGTTCGATGGCACCAATGAATGCAACACGAAAGAGAACGTACGCGTTGTTTCCTGAAAGCCCTTTGGTGCCTATGTGAGTTTTACTTAACTATTTCTTCCATATAATTAAAAGTAGATCAAATGTTTAAATAAGCTTTTTTTTTAGATTCAAGGAGTTCGACAACATTGAATTCGGGATATATCTGTGTCTTGGAGCATTTGTGTGTTAGTAGATGTTAAATTTCCGATTGAAGATAACGGTGATTTGCTTCGATTTATCTTAATAGATGAGACTGTAAGTTCAACAGTAATTCAATCCATAAAAAATTATTTTATCTGCTAACTAACATCATTTATTTTAAACTTAAAAGGGTTCCAAAATAGAAGCTATTGTCAGGGAGAGAAATGTCCATAGGTTTAACTTAGCACTCAATGAAGGCCATAAGTATATCATTCATCGTGTGCAATTCCAGCCTAACTGCGAGGAAGTTGAGTTTCGGAGCATCCGAAACTCTTATGAGTGCTTGCTAACGAACAGAACAGCAGTTGAACCTTCTACGGTAGTAGTTGATTTTCCACTCTACCCAAAACATTTCATGTCATTTGAAGATGTTTATGGGCCTTAACAAAACATTTGTAGGTATGGTTCAAAATTTCTTGTTAGCAAATAAAATATCAATTGATATTTCCATGGCAAAATTTAAACATACAATATTTCATACAGATGTAGTTGGAGTAGTCGTTCATTTTGGTGCTCTCGAGTACCATGAAACCTTTCCACGCCGTATACCGAACAGAGAGGTCACTCTTCTAGACACAAGGTAAATCTATAGTATGTTTATGAAAGTATGGTTTGATTAAAACTAATCGGCGCATATTATTTAAAATATTGCGTATGTTTAATTGCAGCTTTAACCTGTTAGTTGTTCAAGTATGGGATGAGCATTTAACCCAACATATGCTCAGTTGGTCAAAGGCTAAGGCAAAAAACCATGTGCTTGTAGCAACCATGCTAAAAAAAGACAACAGATATGGTAACTAATCATTAACCTAGAAAATAATAATACTATTAAAGAAAATGTACTCATAATATGTTGCTTTTAAAAACAGGTTGTGTGGAAACTACACAGTACACGAAACTATCATTCACTCCAGCTCTTCCTACGCCACATGCACTTCAAAGTAAGTGTTTTTTTACTAAGACAAAATAGACTCCATTTAAAAGAAAACTACAACCCTCTTTTACTAATACATTTTTTAAATTATTATTATTGTAGGCTTTCGACACTCTCGTAAGGAGGAGCATTTGATCTCACATTTATAAAAAGATTTATTGAAAGGAGGTGGCAATACCTAGCTCATGTGGTTACTAGGACTACCAATCGACTATAGATGATACTTATATGATAAATGATGTACCTGGATGCTGTACATCTTTTATTAGTTTGATCACATGAATAATTGATTGTGAATGAATCAATTTCTGTGTCATTAAGTGATCTATATGTTATGCTTATATATTTGACGTGGAGTGACTTCTATGTAGTGGTAGTAACTTATTTCATCACGCTGTGGTCTCAAATGCCTGTGACAACAGAGCACATTAATCGTGCTATTAGCGGATATGATCGCTGTTTTGCGTTTGGTACATTGCGTTGGGTGGAAGGAGAGGACTAACAGGGTTTTCTATGGCAAGCAAACTACCATCCATCAAGTAATCCAAGCAATTAAAGAGGCTGGACAATGGCGACTAGCTGGGCCATGAAGTTTAATTAGATTCCTTGTTAGGTTGTCGAGTTATTTGGAGGTTGCGGTCGTCGATAGTTTCGACCGGCGGAAATTTTTTTCTTTCCCCAGTTTTGTTTTCTTTTCTTCTGGACCAAATATCCTTTGTGATTAAGAAATTATATCTATATCATAAGAAAAATAAAATCTTCGTCTACATACTAGACAAGTGCAATTCCAAAGTGGAAAATTACTAAACACAATCCTTTGTAGTCTGTATATATCCTCTGGCTCCTCTTTTTTCTATGCTACACGGAATGCTTGCTAAACAATTGAGTTACAGAGGCCCAAAAAAAAACTCTAGACAATACAAAGGATGGTATGGAGCAACAGGATTAGCAAAGTTGATGGCAATAGCATGTATGGTTTTGATGGAAACCAACGAGTCCAACCGAGAGTGTGAAGGCATCGATCATTTTGAATCTCTTTGTGTTAATCATATGCTCTTTCGCCTGCTTTTTTTTACTGAGAAGTCATTTTAGCCTTATTTACTCTTCTCAAAAGATTTGTTTAATTTTATTGAAATTTCACAAAAAATTATTCAATTCCTTCAAAGTAGTAGTGAAGGCAATTGTTAGGCGAGCCTTAACAAAGAAGTGCTCATTTTGACTTCTTTGTGTTAACCATCTGCTCTTCTGCCCTTGTTTTCTTTACAGTTAGTCATTTTAGCCTTCTTTACTCTTCTCAAAAAGTTCGTTTAATTTTATTGAAATTTCACAAAAAAATTATTCAATTCCTTCGAAAGGAGCCTGAATATGTCATTCAACATAAGCCAAAACGAGTGCATGCCGGAGCCCGATTGCACGGCAAACGCTGCCCTCAATGTTTTTTCTCTTACCTAGCTGTAGCTAAATGAGGCATCTTTTGATTGCATTTGAAATGCAAAAAAAGAAGCAATTGACTGATTGATCCTCTCTTTCATCTGGCACGCCATCCTCTCTTTCATCTGGCATCCTCTCTCCTGCTGCTCCGGGTTAATTTCTTGCATTCATTAGGATAACATGCATACTGTGCTAACTGTATCTACTCCAAAAGGAGTTCTCAAGGTGTCGGATCAATGCATAAGTTTTCTCTTTGGTGTCATGCAGCAATCCGAATTAGCCACCTATTTCTTACCACATGCTGTGCTTTTATGTTAAAGTGTTATGTTTAGATTAGAGTTGGTTTTGACTTTTGATTGATGGTATCTAGCTAATATAATTTAGAGCTGTACCATGTCCTGCTGCCAGTGCGAACTGACAAAATTTTCACAAAAACCCTTCAACTCCATCAAAGTGCTCTTTTCATAATTCCGTTGGGCTGACACCAATCGTTCTACAGCTCACAAACGATTTTGGCAATTATGTCGCATCATCCAAACCAATCATCACGGAAAGGGAAAGAAGGTTGCTATGTGGCCATCCCTTTAAATTTTGGCTTATATTATATTGTTGTAACTACATGATATTAATTGTAACTGCGTGATATTATTTTGTGAAATATCATTTTGGCAGTGATGGATGCACAGCATGCTCCAAAGAGACATCGCACCGCTATTTTGCCACAAGCACCTACTAACTTATTTATACGTGACGGAAACAATGTTCAAAGTCAAAGTTATTCATCTTCGGACGAAGAAGATGAGCATAATCAAACACCTATGCTATACACAATTCCACCTCGAAGTACCCTCACAATGGGTGTATCGCTACAAGGCGATTGCTCAAATGGTACAAGTTGCTTTTTTCTATGATTCAGTCAGATGCTTCAGTGTTTGCCGATCCATCATCGCATGGCCTCGCTATTACAGATCCCTCAACGCAGTCATTCATTACAGATGATGGTAATATCTACAACTATATTTACCTTTGTAACTACGTAATCGTTATTAACCTGTACTCGCGAAAAATGACAGGTGGTATAGAAACAATCGTAGAGGAGGATATGGATGAGGAGTACTACACTCACGGTGAAGGTAGTCCGATCGTCATTTCTCTTTTGTTTATATGGAATTCAAGAACTATCATAATCCCTCAACTTAAATCCATCCAGATGACGCATTTAAATGGAGGATAGGGACTTTGATGAGCTAGCAGATAACTCTCCAAATGACCTCGAATGTCCAAGATCCCTACGATCATGTGTATAGCAACGTGCTGATAGCACACATGTCTTTGAAGGTCGAGCAGATCTGCGAGCATTGCGGTGCAAAGAGGTTCCAGTATGAGACGAAAGGGTTTTGTTGTCGCAATGGTAAAATCAGGCTATCGGACCCAGAGCCAATTCCCGAACTCCGCAGGCTTTGGTCGAGTGTAGATCCCGATGATAGGCATTTTCGCGAAAACATAAGATTCTTCAACGGTCACTTCTCCTTCACCAGCCTAGGCGTGAGTCTCGATGAGAACTACACCAACATGAGATCTGGAGTGTACACATTTCGAGCCCACGGACAAATTTACCACAATATCCATTCCTTTGGCCCAAGCGAATCCGGTCCAAATCATTTGGAGCTCTATTTTATGATGACGACCCCAGTCTGAATCACCGGTTTCGTTACTCACCTAGCCTCGACCAGGAAGTCGTGAGGAGGTTGGTCAACATCCTCCGGACAACCCCTACTCTCAAACTTTTAGGAGCCTAGGCCAAGCGAAAACCTCGAGAATATCGTGTATCACTTAACACCGACTTACAATTTGGATCAACGAGTGTACAACAGGCCGATGAACGTCAGAAGTGGCCGCTGTGTGGGTCGAGGGCAACGAGCTGCGCAAAGAATTCAATCGTAGCGTAATCCTATATAGCAACAACAATGAGAAGTATAGTATAAAGCCGCCTATGGATGCTACGACCCCTATCGTATCCACTCTTCTTCCCAAGAGGAGAACTAGGATGGCATCCACATATCCCCAAGCATGGTGTGCCCTTGAAGTCGTAATTCGCATCGGAAAATAACAATAACAACAGTCACTACGAGGATCAAGGTGAGTATTGCTCTGAACGTGGAACTTATCATTATTGATGTCCTGATTATTTACACATTATCTAACTATGTCCCTCGTTTGCGTAGAATCGAATAACCGGCTTTGCGTTACTGTAAGAGACTACTACTGCTACAAATTCCAGATGCGTCGTGGGGTATTCAACGCGTTGTTGTACGGCAAGCGCCTATTTCAGCAGTACGCGGTTGACATGTACATCAAGGTGGAGGGTACAAGGCTGGACTACATCAGGCACCACCAAAAGGAGATACGAGCCGATCTGTACCAGGGCGTGGTTGATAGCATAGAGTCTGGAGAGAGTAGTGCGCAAGCTGTGGGCAAAAGGATCGTGCTCCCATCTTCATTCATTGGGGGTGGTAGAGATATGCAACGAAGGTACCTGGATGCTATGGCCTTGGTGCAGAAGTACGGGAAGCCGGACATCTTCTTAACTATGACCTGCAACCCTAACTGGGAAGAGATAATACGAGAGCTAGAGCACGGGCCAGACCCCACAGATCGACTGATCTCATCGTCGGGGTATTGAGCTAAGCTTGAGAGCCTCAAGGAACAACTATTCAAGAGGCATATCCTTGGCACAGTAGCTGCTTATGTGTACGTCGTCGAGTTCCAGAAGAGGGGTCTTCCGCATGCTCACTTCCTTCTTATCATGAAGGGAGGGTACAAGCTCACGTGTCCGGAGCAGTTTGACTGTCTCATCTCTGCTGAGCTCCCAGACAGGAACAAATACCCAGAGTTGTACGAGATGGTCATTAAGCATATGATGCATGGCCCATGCGGAGTCCTAAATCCGAAGAACGTGTGCATGCAGGAGGGTAGATGCAAGAACTATTACCCACGTCATTTCAATGCATCTACAATACAAGGGAATGACTCATATCCCTTATACAGGAGAAGGGATAATGGCCGCCATGCAAAGGTTCGAGGGCGAACGCTTGACAATAGGTGGGTAGTGCCATACAACCCTTACCTTCTAAGGAAGTACAACTGCCATATAAATGTGGAGGTTTGCTCAAGCATAAAAGCTGTAAAATACCTATTCAAGTATATTTACAAAGGCCACGATCGTGCTTCTGTAGCTCTCAATGAACCCGATAGCAACGGAAACATTGACGAAATCAATCAGTTTAGGGACGCTAGGTGGGTTACCCCACTAGAAGCTCTATGGAGGATCTACAGCTTCGACCTTAGCAAGATCTCCCCACCCGTGTTGCAAATGCAACTACATCTACCGAACATGCACATGGTCTCGTTCTCCGCGGGTCAAGATCTTCATGATGTTGTTGCCCGGCATGGCGTCGAGAGGACCATGCTGACAGAGTATTTCAACATGAACCGAACATGCGAGGAGGCTCGAGGGATCTTGTACAGGGATTTTCCAGCGGCATTCATTTGGCAGCCAGGACCAAAGCAGTGGAAGCAGAGGGTAGAGCGAACACAAGTTGGCAGAATCGTGTCGGCTCATCTGAACGAGGGGGAGCATTACTATCTAAGGGTTCTCCTAAACCACGTACCTGGTGCCACCTCCTTTGAAGAACTTAGGACGGTGAACGGTGTAGTCTACCCGTTCTTCCGTGAAGCTACTGAAAAGAGGGGACTAATCGAGGCTGACAACACCCTAGAGGAGTGCCTCATCGAGGTCGAGCTATTCCAGATGCCATCATCGCTCAGAGGCTCTTTGCAACTATCTTGGTCTTCTGCGAGCCAAACGGCGTGTGTGGGCTATGGGAAAGGCATCTTGAGGAATGTCGACGACTACCGTCGTTCCCATGCATGCCAATGCAGACGGTTGAGCAGATGGTGCTATTGGACATCGAAATATCTCGCGATCGATGGGGAAGGACATAACATCATTTCCTCTCCTGTTATAGATGAGTCTCACGACAACGCCGATATAGATGTCGAGAGATATATGAGGAGTCAACAATCCAGTCGACGATGAGCATATATCTCTATCGTCCTCCTCAACCCCGAGCAAATGGCGGCGACGTTGACATATTATCTGCGGTTAACGATGGCGATGGAGGTGTCTTTTCGTAGATGGCCGGAGGCACGGAAAGACATTCCTATATAAAGCTTTGCTTGCGAAGATCCGAGGTGATGGCAAGATAGCAGTGGCAACCGCGACGTCGGGCGTAGCCGCATCCATCATGCCTGGAGGTAGGACAGCACACTCGAGGTTTAAGATCCCACTCAACGTTACAAATGGGGCGATGCAGCAGCTTTACAAAGCAAAGTGGGACCGCTAAGCTTCTTCAAGAAAGCGTCATTGATAATATGGGACGAAGCCTCCATGACGAGGCGGCGAAGCGTGGAGGCCTTGGACGAAGAGTATGCGGGACATCATGGGCCGACGTGATCTGCCGTTCGGTGGGAAAACGATCGTGTTTGGTGGAGACTTCAGGCAGGTTCTACCGGTTGTTCGTAAGGGGACGAGACCACAAATAATTGACGCGACGTTGCGTAAGTCATACCTATGGGATTGCATGCGGCAGCTAAGGCTCGTACGTAACATGAGGGCCCGGAGTGATCCTGAGTACGCAGAGTACCTATTGCGGATCGGGAATGGTATCGAAGAAACTAATGAGGATGGCTGCGTGCGGCTTCCCGACCAGATATGTGTTCCATATACAGGAAATGACACAGACATCGATAAACTCATACAGAGTGTTTTTCCCATGCTGAATGACAACCTATCGGATGCCAACTATATCACATCTCGAGCCATCCCGCTTAATTCAAACGAGTACATTGATAGGATCAATACAAAGATGATTGACATGTTTCATGGGGAGGAGATGGTGTACCATAGTTTCGATTCTGCAGAGGATGATCCCCATGGCTACTACCCTCCCGAATTCCTAAACACCACGACCCTAACGGTCTACCTCCGCATGTACTTAAGCTCAAGATTAATCGTCCGTGATATCTGTTGCGGAACATTGACCCCGCAAATGGACTATGCAGCGGACGAGACTTGTAGTCCCGCATTCCAAAAGAATACTATAGATGCCGAGATTGTGCTTGGCCAAGATCTTGGGAAGCGGGTGTTTCTACCTCGAATACCTCTATGTCCCTCTGATGACGAGATGTTCCCATTTAGATTCAAGAGGAAGCAGTTTCCTGTCAGGCTCAGCTTCGCAATGACAATTAACAAGGCGCAAGGGCAGACCATCCCAAATGTCGGTGTCTATCTCCCTGAACCGGTTTTCTCTCATGGGCAATTGTATGTTGCGCTATCTAGAGCCACCGCTAGAAGCAATATCAAGATACTTGCCATCACAGATAAGGAGAAGGACAAGGGTTGAAAGTCTAAGAAAACTCATGGAAACCTCACAAAAAACATTGTCTACAAAGAAGTACTCACATCATAGACAAGATTTTGATTGAAATAATATCCAAGTCGTGTTGCAATTTAACTGTTTATTTTAAGATCTTTCGGGATGTATACCAAAATGTTCTAATATGATGAATGCGGATGTACTACGTACAATATATTAGGTTTTAATTCATGCCGGAGGAGAAACCATAAAAATATACGGATAATATACCCGTGCGTTGCTATGAAAAATAAAATTGGTAACGAAACATAAAGGTCAAGCAATAAAAGAAAATTGTGCTACAAGATCAAACATCTATTTCTCCTGATTACAAAAGTTTTTATGGTTTCTTCTCCGGTATGAATTAAAACCAAATGCCTGGGATTTGAAGCTTGAATGAGAGGGGTCTCGCCTTGTTTACAAATGCGGATTGGGGAGCCGGAGCTCATGCGATTTAAATCCTCCCTGCATTTTGGTTTAGGCAGCGATGATGGTAGAATTTAGATAGCCTTCTATTGTTCAAAAGGATTTCTCCTGTTTCAGAGTTGATTGTTGCAGCCTTGGGACAATCGGGAGGTTCCTTTGTGTGGGTAGGAGAGGCTATGAAAAATGAGTTCGTGTAACTTATTAACAAGTGCACTTAGCATTACCCTTCGCACTTAGCTTTAGATATTTGCCGCTCTGGGTACTTCATCAAGATTTTGGTGGCAAGAGTCAACATGTAACTTAATAACAAGTGCGAATACCCAAGTTTGTGTGTACCGATCATCCAAATTAGATCATTTATGCTATCATATGGTCTTGTCCTATGCTCATTCCATTATCCTTCTAACGAGCTCATTATGACATGAAATTCTTGATTCTTTACTAGACTATTTCTAAAAGTGCAATATCTACTTTCTTTCCATGCATTGCACAGATTGACATCGTTATGGGCCAAGTCCATAACAAATGTGGTCTCCAACCGCTTTATGCTATGTTCTCTCTGTTATTCCTCTGCAATCCAAACATGTGTTATCTCAATCTGACATGTATTTGATGCGAATTGAAGCAATGATGGTCGTGAGAAATCATGTTTTAGTGTTGTTACAAATTTGTGATCTGAGGCAAATTTAGCAATTTACAAATTCAGAATTACACTGCATATCTGCTTGCTATTTCTTAGAATGACATGTTGATGATATGGTGTATAGATTACAATAATGACATGTTCTGGACTTGAGAATTGCCGTTTAGGACTTTAAACTTGTAAGTGAATTAAACTGGATTCGAACCCTACTTATTGATAATCAGAGATAACAAAGTACAAAGATAACATGATACTTTGGCTCACTCTAATTCGCAGTTTGAACATATGGTCATCATATGAAACCAATACTGAACTTGTCTTTTGATTTGTATGAAGTTTTAGTTTTTCTCCGACAAATTTTACTAGCTATTCATTATTTTTATTAGCAAACACGTAGGCAAACTGATCGCAGTCTTGGCGTCAGAGACAAATTTTACTAGCTATTCATTATTTTTATTCCGTCCTCCGCCATCGATCGCAAAGGCCGTAAGATCGACTTGGAGTGGCGTGAAGCGCAACTGGGAGCTGCTCATGGAGGTGAAAAGAAGGCTTCTTCTCTGTAAATGAAATCAAGACTAAATTGATTTGATTAGAAAGCGTGGTTCGATTGTTTAATTTGTGTTCTTCATGCTCGCTAGATTATTCCTTTATTTATGCATGTGTGTTAGTTTTAATATACTATTTTAGATTGACCGCATAAATGGTGACTTTTTCAATAGAACAATCCATTAATATCAACTAATATTTACTAATGCATAGTGCATACTATGCGTAATCAACTATTTTAACTTATGTATTTATATATATCGATCCAATATGGCAACAAAGAACTTACATTTGTTTCTATGGCCCTTTATTCTTTTCATTTTCCGCTTGCTCAAGCATCAATAGCTATATCTCTAAAATACGGCAGCAACAATAGCTACATCTGTTTCTATGGCCCTTTATTCTTTTCATTTTTCGTTTTCTTAGTACCAATAGCTACATCTCGTGATTACAAATACTCCAATTTTATTAACAGAGTATTGGTGGCAACTCCATGGACATAGAGGGGGAGGAAGTAAACATTGGTGTTGGCAATGCTGCCGAGCGTTCGCTCGATGCTGTGGCAGACGGTTGCCTCGGTTCCAATTCGGAGCAAAAAGAGATACAAACAAAAATTAGAATGCCACAACATAACAAACCAAAGAAGGCGCACATAGCTCAAGTTGTGCCGCAAGGAACTTATTTCTGCTTGTTAATTTTCCCTTTTCTTTTACTACATATGCTATATGCTATTTAATTATTAAATTATTATTCATTACAGATTATATTTGCACCAAAGAAGATATTGAGATTATTGAATACATGAAATCAGCATCGGAAAAACAAATTCTGGTCGACATCGACAGTGCATTTGTAGACAGATATAATATGGAATGCCTTTTCCATGGTGACATGAAATTGAATGGCGATGTAAGTATATCTATATAGAGTAATAGATATTTAAACATGGCTCTACATAATATAATTGTATTTTTTCTTACACAGGTTATAAGTGCGTATATTAATTGTATCATGGGTGAAAAACATCTACTTCATAGAGTTGGTGGAAAGGTCTTCTTGGAGAATACATTTATTTCCAGTATTCTTAAGCGTGATGGTGACCTTAAGTTGGACCAAATAAATTATAAGGAAGATACCTTTCAGACAAGGGTTGATAATTATTTAGACCATGACATGGTGAACTTAAATCCCTACGTATATATATATAATAATACCAGTGGACAATACTTACTAACAAATGTTTGATGCAGGTCTTTATTCCAATAAACATAGAAGACTTTCATTGGTACCTGGCAGTACTCAATGCCCCTAAATGTGAGGTACATGTACTCGATTCAATGGGCAAAATGGACCACACAGACCTCATTATTACCGTGAGTAGCTATTACTTTTACATTATTATTATTGATACTATTAGCATTATTATTATTGTTGTTGTTGTTAAATCTTCGATGATATATATTTACCTCAACAGTTAAGAGGCCTAGATAAACATATAAAAGTCACTGCAAAACATAAAGAGCTTAAACAACACAAGTGGTGGAACGTTGACGTTACAACATGGCCTGTTATAGAGAAGATTCTAAAGCCAATGCAAAAAGATGGGTATGTTTCAACATGTGACTTGTGTAAAAATGATTGCCTTCCTTTCATTACATATTAATAGTTCAATGGATTACATATAAATAGTTCAATGAAGTTTTTAATCACGTAGGACATCCTGCGATGCCTCAGATGATAAACTACATGGAGTAATCGACAGATCGCAGACTTTCTCGATACTTTCACTCGGTATTTGAATATGAGTTTATTGCATGTTTAAGTATATAACATATGAACATATATGTTTTACTACTTTGCAGATGATATAACAAATTTCGGTTTAAGTTTCTGCAATCTTGTGGGCCTCAAAGCTAAACACGAAGAAAGGATGTCAAGAACTCGAAAAACAAATGAAGAAGAAAGTCAACATGATGTTGAATTTATTGATGCTCCAAGCGAGGAACCTAAACCATCAAACACATCACATCAAACTAAATCAGATACATCTCTATGTGTCCTTTCCACTGGAATAACACCAGCGAGCAGCCCAGATGAATTAATGGGTGCACTTTGCAAATATATCATCTCAATTGACCATGCAGAATCTTTAGAGTAAGTCATTTTTTGTGCAATAAATTATGCATAGTATAAATATATCAACTTTGATCTTGCAACAGCTAACCGAATATACATTTTCATAGGAAAGATTTTCTACAACGACTATGTTTTTCAAATGGGCTTTAGTGTTCGCAAAGCAAGTAACTACAAATCCAAATCAGGGGATGTCACATCCGAGAGGTGGTTTTGCTCGAAGGCAGGCTATTCAAGAAATACCAACGTGCCACAAAATTCAATTGAGAACTGTGCTGGTCATAAAACCCCCGAAAAACGAGGTGCGACTACTCAAACTACCGCAAGGCACGCATGTGTATCAAGTTGGAAGATGGAGTTTGGAAAATAAGTGTTTTTGAAGATGATCGTAACCATCCAATGGTCACCTCTCCTTCCAAAAAAAGGAACCTACGCTCCCATAGATACATGGATGATGAGGATAAGGAAGTTATAAAAGATTTGCATGCTCAAAATATTGAGACCACAAAAATACATGAGTACTTGGGTGTTAGGCATGGTGGTAAGAAAAATCTGAGATTCAAAAAGAAGGATGTGAGTAATGAGATAGCATGTGAAAAACGAAAACTTCTTGGTATGGATGTAGAAGCTACATTGGTGCATTTTCAGAAGAAAAAAGAAGAAGATCCCGAATTTTTTTACGATGTTGACGTGGATGGAAGTGGTCATTTAAAGAATTTGTTTTGGGTTCATGGTCGAGCAAGAAGAGCATTCCAAGAATTTGGAGATGTTGTCACTTTCGACACGACCTATCAAACAAATAGGTATTGTTACAAAATATGATCAATATTCTTTGCTGTTGATTTTAGATCAATAGAATTCTTCATTTAAGTATTTTTTATGCTAACTGTAGGTACAGCATGCCTCTTGCACCTTTCATTGGTGTGAATCATCATCGAATGTCTATTATATTTGGGATTGCAATGCTAAGGTCGGAGGACAAAGCAGGGTTTGTATGGTTATTCCAAACTTGGTTAAAAGCCATGTATGGGAAGGAACCAAAAGCCATTATTACCGATCAAGATCCCGCGATGAGAATTGCTATCAAAGAGGTCTTTCGCAACACAATACATCGATGCTGCCAATGGCATGTGATGAGAAAAGCAAGGGATCATTTGGGAATCCTTTATAACATGAAGCCGGGTTTTGAAGATGAGTTGAAGCGAGTTATAAACCGTAGCATCACGGTATCCGAATTTGAGGAGGTCTGGACAGCCATGATTCGAAATCATGGTTTAGTGAATAATCGGCACCTGAAGGTTATGTATGAAAAGCGGTCCGAGTGGGTTCCAGCATTCTTTAGAGGTATATTTTTTGCTAATATGTCAACATCACAAAGAAGTGAAAGTGCCAATTCTGCCTTGAAATTGTGGACCAACAACCATACATCTATGTATGAACTTGTCTTACATGTTGAGAAGATGATAGATGGTATTTGGCAAAAAGAAGTGATGAGGATATTGCTTGTCTCAATGTTGTACTAAGTTTTGCATCACTACATCGAATTGAGAGAGATGCATCTCAGTTCTACACAACCAAAATGTTCAGAGTGTTCAAGGAAATTTTAAAAAATTCCCAGCTTGGACAAATTAGAGAGATTGAAAAGGAAGCCATGTATGAGGTGACCATTAATTACCATCCAATGATTGAAAAAATGGTTCAAAACCTACATGGTATGTGATCAACAAATCGAGGAGCTAGTTTCTTGTAGTTGCAAAGGTTATGAGTTTGAGGGTTTGCTTTGTTCACATACCATTAAGGTCATGCATCATGTACATATGTTTCATCTACCTACTAGATATATAATGAAACGGTGGTGCAAAGATGCTAATTCAAGTGTGAAAAGATCAAAATTGGAGAGGAGCATGGAGTTCGGGGGTACTCAAGAGCAAGAAGAAATTAGGTTTGCTACACTCAAGCCTAGGGTGATGAAATTACTGAAAATGGCATCAAAGTCTAGTGATACTTTTAAACAATTTCAGGAATATTGGATGTTGCCGAGGCGCAAATGGAAGGGTGCCTATTCATGAAGAGACCCAAACATGTGAGATTGGCACATATGCAATCAGAGATTCTCAAAAGATTTTAGATCCACCAATATCGCAATGCAAGGGAAAGAGAAAGCAACCACGAGATTTAAGCCACCTTACGAATCTAGCTCGGATGCAAAGAAACCACGAACATGTGGCATTTGTGGTAGCAAGAGAGGAGGGCACAATGCTAGAACTTGCCCTAAGATCGTTACTACTTACTAACTTGCATGTTGATATTTCATATTTTTTCTTGAATTGTTACTTACACTTTGTTAGGATTTTCCAAAGAAAGGAACTTGAAAGGAAAGGGAAAAAAGGAGAAGAGAATAGCCTGCAAGAATGCGAAAACACGGATTTGGATGATGGATATGAAGATATTGATCTGTACAGAGATGATGATGCAAGTACTGCTTAAAATGTTTTTGGATGGTGGATATGAAGATATTGATCTGAACTATACTTCCACTTACAATGTTTTTGTAGCAAGAATACAAGGCCTTGTGTACATGATAACAAATTCAATTTACCAACCAAGAATTACAAAAGGATGCTAAAAAGCATGACCTTACAATCTACTGGTTTTCGTTGCAATCACATGACAAAAATACAACAGGTAGATCCATGGGCTGAAGCTTCAACAATTCAAACTGGTCTGCAGCTACATTCTCTGTTTCTTGCTCAGAGATGAGTGAACATCTTCTTGGCTTCTTCTTTGCTCGCTCCGCTTCCCCGATAAAATTTTTTTGGGTGCGGGGGGTCTCCAGTCCATGCAGACGGTGCCCCTTGATGTCAGTGGAGTATGCATGGCTGGATGCCTTCTTCATTAATCAGCAGCTGGGACTTGGCAATTTGCTGGCACGAACATTTCTGATCGAAGAAGAGTTCCCTGATGCAAATGCAGATGTGGATTTTAGTTTACTCTGCGTGCTTTGCGTAAGATGCCAACCACACATACACGGTTAGAAAAAGGGTTTATGCGGGAGAAATTTTACAGTATATTACACTGTAAATTCACTCAAACTTAAGTTCAGAATTTGGAGCTTACTAAAACTTGAATTTTCAGATTGTAAACAGTAACTATTGTACTCCTCACACTGATTGTCATGCATCACAAGTATCCAAGGCTTCTAACTAGCATCTGTCAGTCCATATGTGAACTCAATTCTGCTGCATAGCATCAAATATGAACTCATTTCCATCTTTTAATAAGCAATTTCCAGCAACTATACTAGCTTATGATGGATAAGTCTAAAACCGAAAAAGAGAAAGAGCTGGAGTAATCATTGACCATTCATTTTTTTCTATCATCAATCTTAAGATCATTCACTCTGGCATGGTAATGTCAAAGTTGTCAGAAAATTTCAGGAGATGTTGAATCAATGTCGTCGAATGGCTCTCAAAATGGATGATACCTTTGGCCATTTGGGGTTCTATTATCAAAGCTTTCTATAAAAAACAAGCTACTTCAAAGGACAAGACAAAGATTCGAAATCTGCCCTTTGTTTCGAGATATGTTTCACATGTATGTATAAAGTATAATTTAAAATGATGAATATATCGAATAGAAATTGGCAAGAATTTATTCAAATTTGCTTCTAGTTTTCTTTCTATAAGAGTTTGAAATTCTATTAATTTACATTCAGTTTTAGAATGAAGAGGTAAAGTGAATACAGAGAGAACTTGTTCCTGTACGTCTGTACCTAATGCACCACTAGTTATTTCCCCCCCTCAATTAGGGCGATTATAATACATATGCTTAGAGATGTGTTTAATAAAAGAAGACCGTTTTTTCTTGTCAGGAAGGATAAATAAAGTGCTAATCTTGTAGCATCCTTGCTTGAGACACCGATGCTAACAGGTGCTTATACATTTTTTTTACGTCTTATTAATAGATAATACAACAATCTAAGGTAGCTCTTACATGTGTACTTGATAATGCGGCTGTATTGTAGCCTACTTTAAGCAACCGTATAAAGAGCTAGCACCATGCAATAACTATCAGATTGATTGTGTTGTCAATATGTACAGTTTAATTTAATGCAAACTAAGAGTTCCAACAAAAATAGCTCAATTTTTAGGGCTATTGATCGTAGAATTGTTTGGCAAATCTGGAAATACTTTCCCATGTCAGTAATTCACTAGAAAATAGTACAAGAAACCGAATATGATTTGGAAAATAAGGCCTATCTATATCTATTTGCTAATCCCCATGACTTTGCTTCAGATATGTGGTTTAGAATCCTAATCCAAGTAGACCATAATTGCGATTTGGTACTAGAGTGGGAGTGAGGGTAGACAGAGATCAGATTAGGGTAGACAGAACCAAGCTTAAGAAGCAATTGAACCTTTTGAGGCGCCGTCTCCTGCCACCTCTTGCTGCTTCCGGGCAGCCACGTCTCAGTTGCCATGGGAATTTTTTTCTAGCTCAGGAGGAGGACGCGCCATGTGACGGCGGCGGCGGGAGGGTTCTCGTGGGAGCGC
>JAYEVE010001418.1:0-36436 GCA_036346375.1 Guadua angustifolia
AAATCATAATTTTCGAACGATTTTCATCGATTTTTGGAACCTTGAAAGATGCAGACATGCATTCCAGTCCAGAGATGCGAAAAGACAGGGCCGGGAGATGGAAACTCCAGAAAGAAGCGAAACAAGACTATCTATGCACATCGGCCGGTCTGGAACCAGCAGTACCGCAGAAATTTCGTAGAATTTTTGAAAGAACAGTACAATCCCCGTAGAAATCCTATAAAATAACGAGCAGCAGACATGAGCAGTAAGTACATATACCATGGATACCGAGGAGGAAGACGAAGAAGGCGACCACTACGTGATCGGATGCGCCTCCGGCCATGGCCACAGATCCTGCAGATGGACTCTCTCTCTCTTTCTCTCTCTCTCTCTGACGAATATGGATCAGTGGATGGCGTTGTTCTAAGAGCGGAGCACCAGGGTCCAGGGCATCTACCTTATATATTTGTTGCAGGATGCGGCGGCGTGCGTTCGCTGATCCATGTAGAAACGTGCGCGAGCTGGGCCGGCCGGTACATTTTCACACATGGTAACATAGCAGCTAGCGTATCTTCACGGGTACTTCTTTCTTTTCTCTCTCCGTCTTTCCTTCTTTGGGCTACGGTAATCTTTACGGATCGAAGTAATCTTTGCATCTAAGGGCGTATACAATATTCATGGGTACTCCTTTCTGTTCTCTCTCTGTCTTTCCTTCTTTGTGAGGTACGGTAATCTTTACGGATCACATGATAATCCTACGGGCATATATAATAATGCCTCTCCACCTTCTCTCTTCTATATCAGAAAAAAATCTTACGTAGTAAAATATATAGACAGCTGACATCATATTATTGTGCATACGCATCCGAAGATAGAAAAGATATGATTTTGAAAATCCACTGCAAGCAAGGATAAATGGAGGCTAACAAAGATTGCTTACAGCTTGGACGAAGACAAAGGAATGACGTGTTATGGCAAGTAGGTTGCTGCCATTCTGTATCGCGGGGGTATGTTGCTAATGGGAGGTTTTGAAGACTTCTGAGTTCTGAATCTGACAGATCCGGAGTCGGCACATGCATGGCATTCCTGTTTTTACAGAAAGGCGAGTTAATTCTTGGGACGTCTCATGATTTCATTTCATTTTTCATGCTGTCCAAAAATATGTAATATCTCCCAATCCGAAGGAATACTGCACACCTGTCCGTACCTCCTCAACACAATGTACAGTAGCACACAAATATATATGATTTCATCTTCCTGGGCACAGTGTATGGGCACCAGCCTTTCCTTGTCATTTCTCAAACAGATCACCGGGCCAAAGGTGAGTGTGTCACATCCACGGCGAATTCATGTCTCAGCGGCCATTTGGTTTCGAAGATAGACCACATCTCGAGTTCTCGACGGTTCAGCAAACACCATCAACGAGTCGAACAGGCTAAAGGGATGTATCTGAAGATAATACACCGATCTAGCTATTTGAAGTGCCTGGACACAAAGTATGAAGCAGCTGTTTCAATCAACATCATAGTCAGTATGTACTGCAAACGCGTCAAGCGTCCCACTGCCAAAGATTCAGGAATTTTTTAAATAATACACGAAAAAAAAACTACAAAAATAATATGCCGAAAAGGAAAATGACAGAAGTACACATTTATCGCCGTTCTGAACGGCAACAAAGTTAGGTTACCTTAATAAATGGCGATTTTAATTCTGTCACCATTTAGAATGGCGATAGTAAGTCAGTCATAGTCATAAAACCGCTAGTTAGGATCCACGTAAATAGTCGTTATTTAAATTGGCGATTATAATTTATGTCGCTATTGTACCAAAAAATATGACGATGGATTAATCTGCCCAAACACACGAGAACGTTGGGTTCAAATTGGTTTATGGCATACCAACCGATTTGATCCTGCAATCGGCAAGTTAAATGGAAAATATATGCTCAAAGACGATCTAATATGATAATTGACAAATATATAAATAGCTACTAGAAGCCGATTAAATCAAAGATAACAATAAGTCTAAACAACCAATTAGGGCTAGTTAGATGGTAAAAAGTAGATTTTTCGAAAAAGGTGATGCACAACAAGATCAAAGAAAGTCCAACCTGGCATAATCGAGGATAACCAACAATCGGTGATGCACACCTTTACTAATCAAAATCGGATTACAATAGAGATTCTAAATTACAGAGCTACTGCTAGTTGATAGGAAAGTAAATAAAAAGTAGATGTGAATTGTTTGATTGATTGGGGTTGTTTCTTCTGCTCGCCCTTTGATCTTTTTTTAAAGTGCATCGGCCAATCGTATCCTCGTTCAATGCGTTGCCAGCCATGACCTGTATCGGCCTTTGTACAGATACAATTCCATTATTGAATCACTATTGGTCATAATTCTATCTTTAACTTAACTTTTCCTTCTTTAACCAAATCAGCAAAAATATCCTTTTTATCCTTAGCATGACAAATTGGCCATGCCTTGACAAATTTTGGTACTAACATATGCCCCTATTTTTGGGAGATAATATATTATCTTTCAAAAATCTTCTTTGTCGGCTTTCATATCATTGGCTTAGCACAATATTGTTGTTGGTAACCGTCCCATTTATGGCACCGTAAAATTTTGAGACGTGTTTCTTCACCATTAATTGCACACGACCCAACGAAAAAGCTTCCTGCCTTTTCACCTTATTTACCCTCTATAAATATGGGGTTCATTCACTCATCATTTTCACGCACTCAAGCTCTCAGACCCTCCGTTATCGGCTTCATCTTCATCACTGCAAGCTCCCATTCAGTAACTTCCATCAATTTGCATAATTCTTATATTGGCTCAATGGATCCAAGCTAGGTATTTATTCCTAAGCCCGACAGCAACAATCAATACTACTTAGGACCGCTAGGAAACACTGACCCATCAGTTGTCATAGAACAAGAATTACCTTGTCTTCCCTTATCGCCTCCTGAGTATAACATAGAGTGATGGAGTAAAAGTTTTTGGGCTCAGCTAATAGCATTAAAGGCCTAGAGGAATTGGTATAATCGGGTAGCAGCCGAAAAGAGGCCAATATGGGAAAGGATGAGAATAGCTGAATGTCTTCCATTGTCATTAGCTAATTCAGAGGCCAATGAACCCTTTGTGTCCATGGCCTGCTATTTTTGGTCGGATATGCTTAATGTGTTTATATTTAGAATTTGCTCGATCGGCCCAACACATTTCTAGATGTGGCACAACTCTCCTGCTTGAGGCCAGACGGGGACCAGATATCGGCTTTCAGCACCAAACCCCAATATAAATTGATCCATTCCAAGGGAGAAGGCTAGAATAAATATATCAGCAATAACTAAGAAGTCAGCCCAGTATCGGACAAAGAGCACATTGCCTTCATAAATATGTGGCTAGATAGATTTCTTTTATGCGGGGCATCACTTGGGCCGACACAAGCGTACCAAGTTATAGCATAACAACTAGTTGAGGGCCATCGGCTACCACTGGGGAAGCTTTTCTTGGGAGCGGTATATTAGATGATGCATGCGACACGTAATCGGCTTTTCACTAGACTAGGCAAATATTAAGTGGGTATCGTTGGTGGCCCTCTATGGTATATATAGGTATGGCTATACTGTATCCTTAGCCGACCTTTTAATATTGACTCTACTTAAATCACTCCCTAACCTATAAAAGGAACTCCATCAGGCAAAGAATCTAAATTTACAAATAGCCAATCATTCGGCGAAAAGTTCTCCTCTGCTCTTGCAACCAACCAAGACTCTCCCTCATCAAAGAAAGAAAATTTCTAACATTTTTCTTCCAGCTAGATCAAATAGACTTTAGTAAGAATTATTTTTTGATTAGCTATAAGTAACCTAATAGCTATCCCTAGCCATCATTTCTTCATCTGGTAGCCAACAGTGATGAAATGCTTGCAAAAACATTGAACATGTATAGGATTTTCATATTGCCAAGTGTACTATTTGTTAGCTTACACACAAGAAATCAGACTTATTAGCCTTCATATGAGTTATATCATCCATCTTCGTATGCCAGACAGCTGGGATTTGGCCAAGTATGTCCAAGTTTCCAGCTTCTCAATCGGATTAGGCCAAGGTATCGGCTCCGTAGTTTATCTAATGCCAATATCGCCTTGCACATGGCCGACGACTCCAACTTCAAAGTCGGCCACACTTTGTCTTACAGACTCAGAGGGCAAGCAACTTTACCAACTGATGGTCGACTATTTGTGCGGTTCTTTTCCCTATGGAGCGCACCGTATCGCTGTGGTAGCCAAATTTTTTTCAGACCTACCTCCTATTGAGTCGGTGTCCACTAACTCCATAAATAGTGGCTCGAGTTCTAGCATTGCTCGTCTTTTCTGAACCTTGCAGACCAAGGTGGTGGGAAAGAAACCAACCAACTCATCGGGTGTCAGCCAATCTAGCAAACGGTCACGTCTTGCAGCGATAGCTTTGGCAATGTACTCTTCGGGCACCCTTGGTGTCCAAGCCTCTTCCCTCTCTGATTATGAGAAGTAACAACCGAGTAAGCATACACTCATCGGCTTATAATCTAATTTCTCCATAATTTGGTGTGTAAACCGATACTCATAACTTATCCCAACAGAAAAGAAACGCGGTCAATCCAAGAAGGTTGTTACTTCCAAAGGCCCTCCTGCCAAAGAGGGATCAGCCAACGATTCACCACGTGGATCAGCTTTTGATAGGGTAAGCCACCATGGTGACAATTTATCAACCTTCTTATCGACATTTTCTTAAAATATCATTTTTGCAACCTACGCTTTTCCCTACCACTCAAGTGGCTAACATCTTGGCCGATCTACTAGTCGTAGGATCCAAGCTCCCTCCACCATCATCACAACCAATGTCACCTGCTCCTACTACTCCTGCATTAGAACCTACCAAGCCGATAGACTCCCTTACCGATAGGTTAAGTTTCACCTTGTCGGATTTGGAGGATGATGAGGACGTAGCAATAGACTAGCTACCCTGAGGAAATCCAGCGGATCCTTAGTGTTTCAAAGGATGCATCAGCTATAGTACCATCGGCCCCAGTTATGAAGGAGAGGCTGGAGAAGATTTTTGATCTTGTGCTCATGCCATTGGCTAAATTGCTTGAAAATACCCAGCTACTTCGGGGCGCAATGGCTACGGTACAAGCCGATCTACCTAAAGAAACAATGGTAGCATTACTAAACGTGTGACATCTTGACGACAAGAAGGAAGCCATCGATGCAGCCAAGAACAGTATTGCCCTTCAGGATGCACAACAAGAAGACCAAGAAATATTGGATAAGATGATAGCTGACACCAAGGCCAAGAAGGCCAAATTTGATGAAAACGCCAAGTCCCATAAGCTAAACAAGGAGGCAACTCAAAAATTGGAGTCGACCAAAAGTTTCTTGAAGCAGAACTGGCCAAAGTCAATAAGCAAATATCTGAAGGCCAGCAGATGCTAGTGGACTCTGCGTCGGCTATGAAAGCTCAGAAACTTGAGCTTGGCCTGGCTGTAGCAGTAGTGAAAAAAATCGGCCAAGGTCACTCCTGTGCCAGGCTCAGAAGAAGACAATAAGATTCTTGATGAAGTGGAAGAAATCATCGCCAAGGTTGCTGCTGCGCTATTGGCTCTGGGGGCCAAACTCAACAATCCTGAAATATAATTGGCTTCTCTAGAATTTGCACTTTGAATGCTTGTAATGGGGCAAACTTGTCTTGAAACAATATTTTGGATGATTTGTAACACTTATAATCAGCTGTTTAACTGATTTTATATTTATGTTTTAATCCTTTTTCCTTTTAAGTGTGATGTTCTATAATCGACTGTAGTTTACTTTTAGTCTATAGACAAAATTAATTGCAATGAGTTAATTTGGCTTTTCATGTCCGATAGAAACCCTTAGCCGATTAAGAACCAATCCACATACTTGGATGATACTTCTTGAAGTACTTACCATTAATTGCCTTGAAAATTACCACACCTTCCAATGTCTCCAAAATACAAGAATTTCCATCCACCAGCTGATGAATCTTGTATAGTCCTTCCAACGTTGGAGACCATTTGCCAAATTGATTATCTCTAGAGCCGACAGGCAAATTAGTTTGTCAAATCAAATTGGCTTCACAAAATGATTTAGACATTACCTTTTGATTAGAAGTCTTTGCAACTCTCGCCTTATTCTTCTTTAGCCGATCCAGTGTACATAAACATAATTCTACCAAGTCGACCAAATTGTCGATCATTATATCTTTATAATCTTGAATCAACAAACCATTGTTCCTGGCCGTTCATACGGAGTCAATACTGATTTCTAAGGGCAAAACAGCCACCTGCCCATAAACCAATTGGTAAGGTGATAACTTGATTGCAACACGGTATGTAGTTTGATAGACCCATAATGACTCCGATAAAATCACATGCCAATTCCTTGGTTTTTCTTCAATTTTTCTTTCGATTAAGTTGATCAACTTGTTATTTGACGACTCGGCTTGACTATTTGCTTAAGCATAATAGGGTAATGAATTCAACAACTATATACCCAAACTCCTGGCAAAATCTTGAAACTCATTGGACATAAATACAATACCTTGATTAGTCGTGATAGTCTACGAAATCCCAAATTGATGGATAATGTTTTCTATAACAAAGCTGATAGCTTCAACACTTGTAACCTTTTTAAGTGGAATTGCTTCAACCCACTTTGAAAAATAATCGGTCATGGCCAATATGAATTTATGTCCTCTGCTTGACACATGAAATATTTGTCCGATTACATTTATTCCCTACCCTCTAAATGGCCAAGGCTTGATGATTGGGTGCAAAGCTGATGCTGGAGCTAATTGTACATTGCTATATTTCTGACAAGTTTGGCATCCTTTGTAATATTTGAAACAATTATCCAATATTGTCGGCTAAAAATACCCAGTACACCTTAGCAACCATTTCATCTTATGAGCCGATTAATGGGATCCACAAATGCCTTTGTGTACTTCTCCTATAGCCACTTTAGCTTTCTTGGCTTCAAGACACCCCAGTAACAAACTCTCTAAAGTCCAATAATAAAACATGATATCCAAAAGTACATACTTTAGGGCTTTTCATTTGATTCTTCAATTTGTAGGTTTTGAGGAATTGGTGAAATACTCCACTATATTTATTCTCCAATCATTGATGGTGACACACATAATCATTTTTTCTATCAGTCCGAACTCCTCCAACTAGCCAAAAACTTTATAACACAATGCATGTTGAGCTAGTAAGTTGGCCTTCTTATTTAGCTAACAAGGAATATGGCAAATAGAAAAAGAAGTGAATGAGCACTACTCCAAATATTTGAATAAAACTTCATCATGGCAGTTGTATTCTCCCTTAATTTGCTGGACCACCAACAAAGAATCACCATAAGCCTCAACAGAATCAACTCCGATATTGTCGAGTAGTTGTAGGCCTTTAAGCAATGCTTCGTACTTAGCTTGATTATTGGAACACCGGTAATTTAGCCTGAATCCTTTTGGCAAAATCAGTACTATTCCAATACTATCACCCTCTCGACACATCGATCCATCAAAAAACAGTTGCCAAGGGGCAACATATATTAGATCGGCATTCATATCAGTTTCATGCCTTGTTATAAAATCGGCAATTATTTGGTTCTTAACAGCTTTAGCTGATTCATATGTCAGATCGAACTCGATGAGGTCATAGGCCCATTTACCAAGTCGATCTCGCAAAATTGGAGCAGACAACATATATTTTACAATATTGATTTTATAAATAACTTTATAGGTCGATGCAAAAATATAATGCCTTAATTTTGTGCAAGCAGAATATAATGACAAGTAGAGTTTTTCTACAAAAGGGTACCTGGTTTTCGCATCAATGAACTGTCAGCTTAAGTAGAAAATAACCCGCTCTTTAATGTCAATTTCTTGTGCCAACACATCTCCAATTGTCATTTCTTTAGCCAATACATATAATTTAGATGATATACCTTTTTGCGGTGCAGCTAAAACTAGAGTATTAGACAAATAATCCTTTATGCTCTCAAAAGCTTTTTGCTGATTGACTCCCTAGAAAAAAATCCTGATTATCCTTTAACTTCAACAGTGGGGTAAATGAACTAATATAGCCAGACAAATTTGAAACAAATCGCGTAAATAATTAATCTTGCCGATCAACTTCTGCAACATTTTTGTAGGCTAGCGGCTTCATTTTGGGTATGGCTTTGACCCTTTCCTAATTAACTTCAATTCCTCCAACACATTTTAGACAAAGCAGCCCGACAACTAGCGGGTGGCAAGCAAACCTCCTCACAATGGGCGGGCGTCTCACTTTGGTAAAATCGGTCATGTCCTCCCTACCTATCTACTTGTTGACTGCGGTTAAGGTGCCAAAGAAATTTATCCCGAATCTCGACAAACTCAGAAGACATTTCCTCTGGGCGGGCAACAATGTCCTTTACGGTGGCAATTGCAAAGTCCGCTAGACAACAGTTTGCCACCCGCTCCAAAGGGGGGGGGGCTAGGCGTCCTAGACTTAGACAGGTTCGCCAGAGCACTTCGTCTATGCTGGTTATGGCTCAAATGGACGGCTGTAGACAGGTGTGGACTGGAGCGCCGATCCCATGCGATCGGATCAACCGACAACTCTTTTCTGTGGCCACCAGGATCACCATTGGAAATGGCTAGATGGCGTTGTTCTGGACCGACAGATGGCTCCATGGCTACGCCCCGTCGCAGCTAGCACCATCCCTCTTTAAACACTCCAGACGAAAAACAAGATAAGTTGAAAACGCCCTTTTAAACAACAACTGGATCCGGGACATTAGGCAATATCTAACTATCCATCTTCTTCCTGAATATGTAAGCTTATGGCTACAAATACAATTGGTCCCCCTGCGGCCGCAAAATCAGGACGTCATAACATCGACGCAAAGCCCCATTGGAATCTACATGCCCTCCTCGGCATTCCACATGCAGTTTGCAAGAAGCACCTTCACATCTTTCCCTTCTATCGTTTGGTCAGCATGGGGACCATCGCACTGCAAAGTTTTCTTTTGGCTAGCGCTATAAGACCGACTTTGGACCGCGCAGCGCTTGCAACGGCGGGAGTGGCCAAATCATTATTTCTACCAGATGTGCTCCCGAAACCTAGAAACAGCCTACCACCTCTTTATAGATTGCCCTCAGGTTAAACTATTATGGGCAGCTGTTAGCCGGTGGGACCTCACGCCCTCCCTTCTTCCGGAGCGATGGGAACCGGCCGTCGACCTAGAACAATGGACCCTTCATCAGCTAAACAGGCAACAAAGGTTTCGTAAGGGTGTCAAAACCGTCATTGTTCTAACTTGTTGGCAATGATAGAGAGAGAGAGAGGAATAACAGAGTCTTTAGGAACGCATGCAAAACAAGTGATGCGATTCTCCAGTCCATCAAGGACGAGGCGGCAAATTGGATCTTCGCGGGAGCAAAGGATCTGAAAAAACTCGTCCAACGCCATAGTTGATTTTTCTTCTTCTTCTTCCTTTTTCTCTTTTTCACTCCTTCCCCTTCTTCCCCTCTCCCCTTTAAACTCTCCCCGATGGTGCAGCCTGTTGCACCATTGCACTCTTGTTCCCTCCCTTATCTAATATAATCGCAAACCACTGCTTTCAAAAAAAATTCCTCTTTCATAAACCATGAAGCCCAAAAACTGTCCAGCTGACACTCCAAAAGCACACTTGTATGGATTCATCTTTAAACGACGTGCCCTTATGTTTTTTAATACTGTTTCCAAATCAGCTAAATGCTACAAATCCATCTTGAATTTCACAACAACATCATCGATGTAACTACAAAATATAGCCGATTAAATAATGAAAAATCAAATTCATTGTATGTTGATATGTTGTACTAGCGTTTTTCAAGTCAAACGTAATCACCATTGTAGGATCAAAGATAACCAACTAAAGGGGGGTGAATAGGAGGTTTTAGAATTCTTGGGCTCTAATTGCATAAATAAAAAACCTATACAAGATTTATGAATTTTCACAAGTGAAGCCTAAAATCTCTAGGTTTAGCTAAGTGCACGGACAATCTAAGTTAGATAAAATCACAATTGTAATCACAAGATCAATTCTACAAATATGCTAGAGATGTAAATTTGCTCAAATGAATACAAGAAAGCAAACCACAAAGAAGAGATGACATGAATATTTATCCCGTGGTCTCGAAGACATGCTGGTCTCCCCTAATCCACATTGAGGAAGCTTGATCAGCTTCAAGCTAGCTCATTTTCACAATTGAGCCTCCCACGATCACTTGGTAGTTCTTCCCCGCTCTCGGTAGGCAAACTCTAACATTCACAAGCTTGATGGGGATTCTCACAACCTCTGTTGAGAAGTTCACTACACATAATGCCTCCAAGCCATATAGGAGGAAGCAACCTCTAAGAGTAATAAGTCTTGACGCGTGCTTGAGGTCGAACCAAGTGTTTAAAGGCTCAACACTAAATGTAACACTTGAATTTGCTACCAACTCACTCAAAATGAGAATTTAATGCACACAAGAGAGTTGGAGACTAGCTAGAGCTCAAATATGATCAATGAGGTCCAAGAGTTGCTCTAGAATGCAAGTTGGGGTAGTTATAACCCACACCAATCAATTCAACCGTAGGAGCAAAAAATAAAATAAAAATGCAGATTTCTTGGTGCTACCATCCATATGGTCAATAGCACTAGCCTTTTTGCTCCAACAGTCGCTACAGTGCATTTAATACCCTGTCAATGACTGTTACCAGAGAGGCCGGTGCTACTGCCCATATGGCCAGTAGCACTGGGCCATTTTTTCTTGTGTTCTAATGAAAAAAAGCACTTCTAGAATTTTAACACCGGAGGTTTGGCCGGTGCTACCACCTCGCCGGTAGCACTGGCCTGGGCCTAGGGCCAGTAGCACTGGCCACCCTAGCCCCCAACACACCCTTTCGTGTTTTTGTGCACCGCCCTAGGGTCGGTGGTACCACCTAGCCAGTAGCACCGGCCTCCTAGAGCACTTCTGAATTTTTCATGATGGTTTTAAATGTAATCATATGAATGACTTCAAGTGAGAATAAAAATGAGCCTTTAAACCTTGAACGACATCCAGGTGATCGCAACACCCCTCTTAATAGTAAGGCAATAATTCTGGTAATCCAATCTTTTCTCCAAAACTCTGAGATTGGCAAAAATATGAAAAAGTCCTTAATTTTATACCTTGGCTATATAGCTCAACGCGTTGATCCTCTTTTTGCTTCATTTTCATGCTCCATGTCGTGCCAAACATAGGACCAACCTATTTTCAATAATCTCAAAGAAAATATTAGTCCTTTAAATATGATTATCATTAATTACTAGAACCAAAATGAATTGGGTGCCTAGATGCTTTCAATCTTTCCCTTTTTGGTAATTGATGACAACCTCAATATAAATAATGAATTGAATTTTATTTTTGAGCATGCAACATGAAAATTATGTTGTATACTCAAGAATTTTGCTTTAACAATATTTTGCTTCTTGAAGTGAAGAAAAGTGGATTTGAAGCAAAAAATTATTAAAACCACAATGTTTAATTTAAAAACTCCCCTTAAAGGTGTGCATAAGGATAAAAAGTTGAAATTTTGCACACATTGAGAATAGTTGGAATTTTCACAGAGTTTTTCCTTAAATATTGAGTCCGATGATATCAATATATAAGAAATAAATATAACAAATAATTAGAGCATTAAAAACCAATATGCAATAATCAACCATAGATAAAGATTTAACCATAAAACATAACTCATTCAAACACATAAAACATTCAAACCACTTTAACATCCACGGTACATAAATATCCAAAACACATCCAAAAGCAACATAAATATCACAAGGTTCATTAGCTTACATAAACATATATAAATAATAATTATAAGCCAATCCTCTCTAGCACTCATTCTTCCTTCAAGCTTGCTTCATTTCTACTCCATTTCTTCTTTCTTCTCCCCCTTTGGCATCAAGTACAAAAAACATGAAAACTCCAAGACGTGCTCAAGAAGATGGAAGAGGAGTACAAGTGACACCCAAAGCGATGAATGGCAACTAGAGCCTGCTCAGTGCGGTACTCCTAAAAAGAGGTGTGAAGCTCAGAAATGGTAGAATCAATAGAATCCATTTGCCCTCTAACTTCTTCGATAATCTGTCAAGTCTGGAACTGATACTCATCAACATGGGCAATGTTATTCAACATATTAGTCCTCAAGCTCACAAAGCTGCTCATCATGTCATTGCGCAGGCTGTCAAAGCTCACAAAAGATGGATCAGAGTGAAGCTACTGGGCTGGCTGAGCCTAGTGACCTTCCTCTACTGGCTCCTGCTGCTGCTGGGATGAAGACTGACCCCATCTGATTAATAGCCTGAGGTGGCGCCTCACGAGGCCAATATGGCTTGTGAGGACTACCACACCCACCTCAATACCCTATCACCCTCTTTATAATCATCATAATAAAGGGTGCAAAGTAGATCCTCTTAGCATGATCACAAGCAGAGGATGCCATCTCCCGAAGCATGAAGTCAACCATATCAAATTTTTGCCTATTCGTGATCTTGTGCATTAAATTCCAAGCATAGCCTCTAATCTCATCAAAATTACCACTCTTGGGATGAAAGATAACTCTAACTATCCTATTTATGAGGCTAGATGTAGGAAGGAGGTTAGCCATTTTACCTGGCCTTTTGATGTGAGCAGCTGGGTCATACAGGTCAAACCGTCTGGCAAGGGGAAGAACCTTGTCATTGTGCACTCTAGGAAATCCATCGTGGTAAATCCCCCAAGCCTGCTCAATCTGCTCCTTAGTTTTAGCATAGACTGATGTATCTGTCAACCAAGTGATTTGATCATACGACTCAGATACGTACAGAGTAGCATAACATTGTCTCACCAAATTGTTAGCATAGTCACACTTTCTACTTACAAAATCAGTTAACCCTGTTCCTTCAAATAGCTCAGGTACTCTAACAAATAGAGGAATTTTCCTTATGTGCTCCCAGTTTACCCACTTATGATCAGCAAAGTCTTTGTGTAGGTAAATCTCATAGTATACCTTTTGTTGGAAGAAGGTTTTGAAGTTATGTACTGTAGCACTATGAGGCAAACATGTACTGGTTTGCCAACCTCAAAGAGTAGTTCTTTCCCCCTTTTATTTCCTTCAAATCCTCAGTGGGATCAAAGTCATCAAAATTTTCTTCCTCTTCACTTTCAATCCCACTGCCATTGTCCACATCCATACCGGCACTTTCTTCTTCCTCCTTTCCACTTGATTTTGAGGCAATTAGCTTTCCCTTGCTTGCCTCGGAACACCCACCAAGTTCTTCTTGAACCTTCCTTTTTATTTCTTTGTCCCTCGCTGCCATAATCTGCAAGTCTTTGTTTTCACTATCATGAGGGCTTGGAATATCTCTATTTCTTGTTGACTTGCGAAGAACACCACCGCCATGAGATTTGGGCAAGGATTTTTCCCTCGGCATGGTTTCTAGACAAACAAAGGATATATGAAGTGAAAATATGCCCTAAAGGTGGATTTCAATGTGAATGCGATAAATTTTGGCAAAATTGGGCTACAAACCAGGTGCTACCGCCCCTTGGGCCAGTTGCACTGGGCATGTATAGTGCTACCGCCCTAGGGGCCAGTAGCACTAGCCATTCGGTGCCAAGACAAGGTTTTGGTTAAATTTTGAGTTTTCAAGTAGATTGAACCATGGAATGGTTTCTAGAGACTTAATAGGTCACTAATCTACTCATACCTCCCAAAAATTTCAACATATTTAGCGCAAATTTGTCACATTTTGCATCAAATCCTAGAAATGAGAATATGAAACTTAGGGCATGAAATGGGATGAACTTCAAGCAAAATGAGGTGGAAAAGATACCTTGATGATGTAGGGAGATGAGGAGCCACAAGATTTGCAAGAAGGAACTCGAATCAAGATCTTTCTTTTGTGGATTTGCGAGGAGAGTGAAGAGAGAGAGAGAGAGAGAGGAAGGGGAAGAGAAGAAGAGGAGGTGCTCGGGCTGGGCAAAATGAATAAAGGGGGTCAGTTGAACCGCACATGGGGAAAATGGCTGGTTGTAACTAACACTTGTGGTGCTATCACCCATAGGACCGGTAATACCGTCCCTCCTATGCTACCAGCCTCAGGTGTGATAGCACCGGCCCTGACAGACTAAAAATCAATCAATAGGCCAAAGAAGTCAATAATAGCTCATATGTTCCCAAATTTTGATGAAAAACATATGCGAGCATTCCAACTTGATAAATCAATCAAGAGATCAAGTTTTTAGATAGTTTTTATTAAAGTAGACTCTTTTTGAACAAATAAGAGATAATTTTGAATCTGGAGTACTTGACAAGCGAAAATTGACAAGTTGGCATGTATAAGTTGAAAAATAACTTTTGGGAGACAATATATGACATTATACAAGTTCCAAAGGTTTTGGCTCACAATGTATACTAAATAGGTCAATATAGACCAAATTTTAGATTTTGTGGAAATTTAAAAAATAAAGCATTGTCCAAAACATTTGATTTAATATTTAACATATGAGAAGTTTATTTATATAAGTTTGCTTAAGAGATGAGATTGACTTATTTATATTATGTAAATAAAGATTTTGGAGAATAAGTTCAATTAATTTTCAAAATAGATTGATTTCAAAATATTTTAACCTAGTATGGTCTAGAGTCTCCTTTTTGAAAGTTATTTGCACTTAATCGATATTATCACATTTTAGGGATGTAGTATATATATAAATGGTATAATACTCCACCTTAATGTGTTGCTTATCGAAACGAATAGACAATCAAATAAGAGCCAATAAAACCCAATAAGCAAATTAATCATGGTGCAAATATTCAAGCCACATTTGATATATTTGTGATATTTAATTTGTTCCCTAATTTACAAAAACGAGCTACATCTAAGGGCTTAGTAAGAATATCGGCAACTTTATTGACTAAAATTGGATTACAAGAGAGATTCTACATTACAGAGCTACTCCTAGTTGACAGGAAAGTAAATAAAAAATAGATGTGAGTTGTTTGATTGATTGGGGTTGTTTCTTTTGCTTACCCTTGATCCCTTTTAATAGTGCATCACCGATTATACCCTTCTCTAATACGTTCCAACCATGACCCATATCGGCTTTTGTATATATACAATTTCATCTTTGAATCAATATTAGTCATAATTCTATCTTTAACTTAACTTTGCCTTCCTTAACCGATATCAGCCAAAAATATCCTTTTTATCCTTAGCCTAATAAATTGGCCATGCCTTGACAAATTCTGGTGCTAACAATTGCCGACTTAAATGGTGACTGATCGTTCAGTTTCTCTGTCGCCTTTTCCATTAGTGACAAAAAACCATACTTAATGTCGCACGCAGCGGCCAGCTAGATCCAGTCGCCATTTCGCCGAGCGAGCCCCCAAGAGAAGAGAAGAGAAGAGAAAGAGAGGAGAGGGGAGAATAGAAGAGAAGAGAAGAAAGAAGAGAAGAGGGAGGGGACGAGGAAGAAGGTCTGCATGACATTTGAAAGTTGTTTATTAATCTCTTTCTTATGCCTTTTGAAACCTAGGTCAGAAAATCAAGAAATTAGATTTGCAGAGTTGGTAGAGTAGATATAATTTTGTAGATATGGGTAGGTCAGAAAATTTTATTTATGTATGTTAAGATTATAAATATTTATATACGTATGTTTAATTATATCTCAGAGAGTAGTAATAAGCGTGTAGATATTGGTAGAGTAGAAATATTTTTGTAGATATGGGTAGATTAGAAAATTTTATTAATGTATGTTTAGATTATAAATATTTATATACATATGTTTAATTAGATTTGTAGAGTAGTAATAAGCATGTAGATATTGGTAGAGTAGAAATATTTTTGTAGATATGGGTAGATTAGGGAAATTTATTTATGTATGTTTAGATTAAAATATTTATTTATGTATATTTAATTAGATTTGTAGAGTAGTAATAAGCGTGTAGATATTAGTAGAGTAGATTTATTTTTTGTAGATATGGGTAGATTGAAAATTTTATTAATATATGTTTATTGTTTAGATTATTACTATTTATCTACGTATGTTTAGATTATTTTTGTAAATATGAGTAATAATATTTATCTGTAAATATTTGGAGATTAATATTACTGTTAGAGCTATGTTTAGAATAGCAAAATTTTTTAAGGTAGATGCAGGTTAGTAATATTCGTGTAGATATTATTTTTTGTAATCACGGTTTAGGGTCAATCGGGTATATTGAGAAGTAAAATTATGGGTAATTAAAGTAATTGTGTATTGAAGTGTAGAGTAGGTTAACATCATATGTAGGCATATTTTATCAGTTAGGTTTGTATGATGTTTATATTTCTATGTTATTTGCTAACTTGTTTGTTATTTTCATGGCAGGTATGGCTGGCGACAGTGCATCTCCCGCCTGGGAGTACTAGCTGATCGACCCTATGATAGATGCATTACACTGTAGTCGTTTTGCCACATAGGCCCCGACAGAGGGCCAGGTGACTGCTAAGCTTTCATCCCTATGCTTGCGCACCCCCCGGAGGGCATGGAGGATCGACACACGGTGGATACCGAGGTTTGGGCAATCATTTTCAATGTTGCCATTGGATTGTACTGTGAATATATATGAACTTACTATTTTCTTTTTCACATAGGTTGTGGGCGCTGGATTGCTACCATTCGCCAGGATAGTGGAGACCACATGCACAGACAACGATGATAGGCGTGGAGCTTCTCGGATGTTCCCTTACACAGGAGTCTACTCACGGCTCTTCTCAACAGATGGCGACCGGAGAAGCACAACTTTCATCTCCCTTGCGGAGAGATGACGCCAAAACTAGAAGACGTCAGTTACCTAACGGGCCTTCCATGCACTGGGCAAGTGGTTGTCCTCGACGATGTCTGCCCGCATGAGTAAGCTAAGATCCTTGCAAGGTTTGGGGGCATGCTACCCACTGATTCTAGTTACGAGACGTTCACCGGAGACCTCGGCTAGACTCAAAAGTAGCTGACGTAGTTCTACATAAGTTGTGGTTTGTTTGCATTTTACTTGTTTCTATAATGCTGAACAATTCGAACTTGTTGGCATTTTATACTAATGTGTTGTTTTTACAACCCGAGAGGATGGTAGCTGATACTACGGAATACGTGGTGCAACGCCACATAGAGGCATACCTGATGTGGTTCTTTGGCTAGGTCCTGTTCTACTCTTCCCACGGAGACAGCATCGACAGGCACATGATCCAGTATGTAAGGATGATAGCGGATGCGTAGTTAGACGATATCTCGCAGCTGGCTTGGGGACCAGCTATAGACATGGGAGGGGTAGATAGGGAATACAGGGTCAGACATCAAATCGTGGGAGGGGTAGACGGGGAAGATAGGGTCAGACAACACCTCAAGGTCCTAACCCTTCATGGTTTCAAGGCCACGACCCTTCACTTGAGGTCTATCAAATCTACGGTACCCAAGACCCTGATCCCCCAACCCAGATTTTCCTATTAGAACAAGGGACTACTACACTCCTATAAATCCAATTCACGACGGTCTCCCAATCCACCCCCTGAAGTGGCCGACATGCAAGTACAACCTCGATGCCGTTGTGCAGGTTTGCGATAAGTTAAATTCCAGCTCAGGATGTCGTTTCTACCAATGCCCTCTATTCATGCTAACCGCTACAACTCATACATACTATTCGACATATATCTCGCTATATGACACGTACTCTTGCTTGTAGACCGCGGATTGCTAATTCACTGAATGGGTGAACCCACCACATCCCATAGATGCCTAATGTTATATCCACACATTGTTGTATCGCCTCGACAAAATACAAGAGGATCTCACATAGGTCAAGAACGAGAATGAATAGCTCCACAAGCAGAATTTGGAGCTCCAGATCTAGAACGATGCCATATGTCATCAAAGGCTTAGAGAAAGGAACAATGAGGAGGTTGCCCACCTCAATAGCGGCTACTGCACTAACTGCTAATGTGGCAATGCCTTGCATTGTCATTTTCTTCTGTATGAGCCATATAGTCCCTACCTTCATTATATTTCTACCAACAGTAATCATCACTATTTTGAAATTTTCCTTATCATTTAAAATCTATGCCGCGCTGCCCTATTTTTAGTTCGAAAAAATGAACACGTTGCCAATCAAAATGGCGACATTGACCTACTTCTGTAATTTTCCTTTTCAGCTCATTATTTTTATAATTTTTTATTTGTCATGTATTATCTTTTTAAAAAAATCCAGCTTCCCTTAATGTCACCATATTGTCTTGCGACATATTTATGTCGCTATTTTAAAAAGCGATTGAGTTTTGTCGCTATTTTAAGTGGCAACAGAGTTTTGTCGTGAACTGATATAGCGATAGAACTTTGTCATATTTTAAAATAGCGAAATAGCGACAGAAAGCCTATGTAATATCCACATCATTAAATCACCATTCTAAACAGCGATAGAACTCTATCGCTATTCAGAATGATGACAGTAGCCTACTTTTGTTATTTTTTGGTTTATTATTTTTGTAATTTTTATTTTTCATGTATTATTTAAGAAAAGTTCAGAGATTCAGAAATAAGATCACTAAGAATGAGGTACGACTGACATAGGATTCAACAGTAATATCAGTAACAAAAATATCTGATTTCACCACAAATGGTAGGAAACTACTACCTGCAGGACTGCACAAGTATGGTATCTCTAAAAAAACACTAAAAATAGTTTGCATTTTTTTCCTTTTTTCCTGATTTAGTACATGTATAATTTTGAAAGATTACAGTTTTTTTCAGTGTTCCAAAAGGCGGAAAAAATCGCCGCCTAGGCGGCGCCTAGGCGTGAGGCGGCTGCCCTCCGCCTCGCCTAGGCACGAAATCGTGCTCTAGGCGGAGGGGCGCCTGCTCGCCGCCAGCACCGAGCTCTTCTCCTTCCGCGCCTGCTCGCCGCCAGCACCGAGCTCTTCTCCTTCCGCGCCGGTGGTTGAGCCTGCCTCACCGCCAGCACTCGCCAAGTCGCCAGCGCCCGATGTCTCTGCCTCTCAGCCAGGTGAGGTTTCGCTTTTTTACGCCATGTTCCAGAATCCAGATCGCACTCATCACGCGCAGAGGAAAAATATCAGGGTCTTAGGGTCTCGGGGATGATTGGTTGGACTTGGATGAATTGATTTTAGTCTTTTAGAGTGCCTGTGGCTGTGAGTATCGAGTATGAGAGTATGTATACTGTGACTGATGTCTGGTGCTGGTTTGCTAGCTGAATTGTTGTGTGGTGAATTGGTGATGTGCAAATTGTATGTTTTACTGATGTGATGCGTATGTATAGTTTAGCATTTTTTCAGAAACATTAGCTAACGATGTTTTGTGACTATATTATGTGTGAGACTATGTTTTGTGACTATATTCTATCTTTTATATATGTCTTTCACTTTTTTATTTCATTGCAGCCTGCTATTTTATGATTTCCGCCTAGGCGGGCTAGGCGCTAGGCAGTGAGCCTCCGCCCGCCTACCGTCTAGCGCTTTTTTGAAGCTTGGTTTTTTTTCGATGGAAATGTTTAGTTTCCGTTAAACCATAGGTGCCGTCAAATCGCTAAGGACCACAGAATTTACAAAAGCAGGAGCCGTGTCACGACATCACATCACGGCACCCGGTCCATACTATGGCCTTGCTTTGCCAAAGAATTGGCAACTTGATTACAAGAACGAGAAGACGACACCACTCTGAACTCAAGGAAATTACATAAGAGCAGAAACTTCGCTTCTCTGAACAGAACTCCTACTGGGGACCTATCTTGCTCAGTGCACTTCAGCGCATGCTTCAAGTTCAGAGCATCGGTTTCAAGCACAATTCTGCCGATTCCAAAATCAGAAGGACATATTGCTTCACATCAATCATATAAGAGGTGCTCCTTTAGCCAACGCAGAGGAAACCAATGTGCAAAGCAGTAAGCATTTAGCAAGGACAAGGTCATCATGTCGTCTTCAGAAAACTAGAAAACTGCAAAGCGTGTTGTAACAGATTCCCAGGTCATGCTGGAAATGTGACGAGCTTCTAGAGGCCATAAATCAAATCTCCATGTAAGACGATTTGATCAATTTATATGTTACGTTTGGGAAGTTAGATTTCCATGAATCAAAATGAGAAACCACAGTTACACAAAGGAACTGAGCTACTTCCAACTGGCAAATAATTCTGTTTCGGGTTTGATTAAAAGAGATTTACTCAATGAAATAACTGCTATTTTCCTAGGATAATCACTAACATATGCAGTTCACATAACAAAAAAAAGGCAGACTCTGTTCAATTTTAGTGAAATCATCTCTCATACCTTACAGGCATTGCACATTCAAGAAATCTAAGTCTCTAGGATACATCATAAAACAGGCAAAGAACACAGAAAGGTACATGTATAGATGAACAAGAACAACAATTGAAGGTTGAGATACACTATCTTACGTATGTAGTTTTCTTCCTCTAATCAGGGGTTCGCAGATATTGCCGCCGGAGCACTATCCCACACCTCAATGGACCGTTTATCGGCCCTTGCCAATGCCATCCTGCTGCCTCCAAAGGCCCAGCTCACAACCTTGGCCTTCTCCTTTGACCCCTCACCTCCTGCCGTCACCATGGATGGTCCACTCCCCACCCAATTCCTCCTCATCACCTTCTTCCCACCGGCCTCCGGTGCCAATTCCACCTGTGTCCACACCTCAACATCCGCACCCCGTGCCACAAACACCCAATTGCGGTAGCACTCAATCCTACAACCATTCCCCTCCTTCCTGCCGGATGATGCTGCCGCAGCCGCCCTCTGCCCATCTCCTATGCACACCCACGGCTCCAAGCCGATGCCGCCGCCACCAAGCCTCCTCAAGTCAGCCATGAACACCTCGCCGGACGCGGCTCCCACCTTGAACAGCGCCGGCAGCACAACCGACGCGGCGACGTCCACAAAGCAGTCCTCCTTCTCCCTAAGCTCCCACACTGGCACTGTCGCGCTCGCCCGGACATCCCACAGGCGTATGTCCCCCACCATTCCGGCCGGCCCGGAATGCGACCCAGCTGCAAGCAAGAGATTGTAACCATCAAGCCATCCGAGCTTGGTCGCCGGTATAGCCGCCTCGACGTCCGCACCGAACACCTCCTTCCATCCAATTTCCACGACAGGTGAGAGAGAATTCAAGTCGAACGCTACCACGGCGTTCGAGTTCCGCCGCGCTGACTCGAAGCTAGCAAACAGCCACGGCGACGGTGCTTCAGAGGCGGCCATCGACAACACGGTGGCGGAGGGTGAACCTGGCCAAGAAAGCACCTCCGGAGCAGCGGCGGGTGCATCGTCCAGGAACCGGCAGAGGTGTACGCCGGGGAAGTCGCTGGCGCCGGCGACAGCGAGGGCGGGGGACACCGCGACGAGCGAGTCGACGGCGGGGAGCGGCGTGAGTACGCTGCTGCGGGAGGCGAGCGCAGCGTCAAAGCGGGTGATGACCCCGCCGTGCGCAGCGAAGAGGGAGTAGGGGCGCGGAGAGGGGGATACGGCCACGGCAGAGGGGGCAACGCGGCCGGCGAGCGGGAGGAGGACGGAGGGGCGCAGTGCCAGCGGGGAGAAGGCGGAAGCGGGGGAGAGGGAGGCGAGGACGGCGCCGTCGATCGCGAAGTGCCGCGCCTCGGCGAGGAGTGCAGCGGAGGGAGGTGATGCGAGGCGGCCGCGGCGGAGGAAGGAGAGGAGAAGCGCGAAGAGGCGGGGGTCGCGGTCGAGGAAGTGCGGCGCGGAGGGGGACGAGGGGCCGAGGGATGCGAGCGAGGAGGACGCGCCGGCGCGGGAGAGGGTGGCGACCGTGGTCTGGAAGAGCTCGCCACCGACGTTGATGGTGACGATAGAGGAGGCGGCGGCCATGGGTGGGGATGGGGGGCTCTTGGGAGTGGAGGTTGTTGACTGTTGGGAGATGGGACGGCCAGACGGGCTGGGGAAGAAAGCGGACCAGGGAAGAACAACATTGGATTGGTTCTAACCATTTAATGGGCCAGATAGGCCAGTCAGCAAAGGCTGCAGGTATCTACGGCTGTATCCGGGCCTTGTCAAATAGAGTACAGGTCTAGTTCAAGATACCACGACGAATAGGTTTTTGTGTCACGAGACCGAAACCTAACCTATTTTAAAAAGCGCAGGAATTTCTCGTCAATTTTGTAGAAATCAATTCTACAAGGAGACTCTTTGGACGGTTTGTCTCTTCGGATGGATTTCATAGGAGAGAAAATTGGTCAAGATGTTCAGCCTTCGCAATACCGAACTAGCTTACCATCATTCTCATCTAGCGGCGAAGCTAGGAATTTTTTAGAGCCTAATCAAGTCTAACTACGACAATTAATTGTCTAAGCAAACATGCCCAATCGTGTTTCAAAGAAATCCTTCAATCCATTTCCTTAACGACCAAGAAAAAAAAGGTACAAAATCAATACAACTCCTACCACATATAAGGTAAGGGCGTCCTACACTACACCATGACATACCTTTGCCAACAATTAATAGTCGGGAAAGGTGGTCTATTGCCGTCAATTTATCTGTCGGCAAATGTCCAACAATTTCCATCATGCAATCTGTGGGGATTGGTCACTTATGCCAATAAATAACTCATTGCGTTCATCTTCCGATCGATAAGCGTCAAGCATAGATCCACCCACGTATTAAGTGCCTGCGTTTCAGTAATATTCAGTCGGCGTTAATATAGACATCATGGCGGCATGGCATTTTATGCGAGCATTCCAAACCTTCCTCCTCAAAACCCTAAAAGCACCCAGCATATCCTTCCCCGCCGCCCGCGCCCACGATTAATTTCCCAGCCTGATTCCCCAGCTTTTTCCCCTGCCAGTCCCCGCCAAAGCCGCCACCCATGACTACCCCGCCATCCGCGCCACGGATCCCCACATACCACACGCGTCCCCCGCCGACCACGCTTCCCACGCCACGTCCCCGCCGCAGGCGCCGCTATCCCCTGGCCGCAGCGTCTCTTGCTCCATTCCGCTCCTCACAGCACGCCTGCGTCCTGTTCGCCGGCCGTCCTCCCGGCCGTTCTCGATTCCGCCCCCTACCAAGACTGACTCCCCAAGAACGACTCTCGGCTCCTCCTCTCAGACTCTCTCTCGAGCTCCGATTTCCCGGCTTTTTCCCACGACGGCACGACCATCTCCGACTCCACTTGTGCATGCTCTAACCCAAACTCTTCCTCATGCTTTGTAGTTCTGTTTTGGCTTTGTTGTTCATCCACGATCCACTTACAAGTTGTCTAGGTCTTCAATTTTTGGAGGCGAGAACCGCTCTTTTTGCTTAAGGACCAGAGAAGTAGAAACATCAAACATATCAAGCATGAGTAGAAGAAGAAATATGTATTTTCCAAATGTTTATGATTATTTGTATATGTGTATCAATTCTTCCTTTCGAGTAATGCAAGCATATCAACATTCACCATGTGTTCAAAACGTATGCTTGTGTGTTCTGTGATGATATGAGGCAGTATGCTGAATACTCGAATATATTGATGTGCGATGTCATTTGTTAGCATCCGCATACCTCTACTAAACAAAAGATTTTAAAAGTTGCTAAGTTTACCTAATTTGAGCTCCATCCGTAACAAACTCATTCTAAAGGGTCAAGTGTTCTTGGGGATTTTTCATGTGGTGGTACCCTAGAAATTCTTTGTTTATCGTTGAGGATAACATCTGCAGATGTTATTTCTGTGAGCACCGGATTGCTTGTTAGTCCGGATAAGAAGCAGATAGTTTGCTTCTTTCAATCATGTGTACATAAGAAGATCCATGTAGATTTCTGGAATTCTAGGATGCTAATTGGGCTTTCAATTTAGATCTCGGCGCACATGCTCCTCTCGACAATTTACATTTTATTGTAACTTCAATTAGTTTGATACTTTGATGTTTGAACAGTTTTCTATATAACAATAAGAAGGATCTTTTTGTTATTCAACTTGGTTTGCTAATCGGTTTTGTCTTTTATTTACCGGTGATTGTGCTCTTAAACCGATATATTGAAGCTGAACATAGAAAACAAATGAGCTACTTCAAGAGCCGAGTATTGGGAAGATCAAGTTTAAGGCATTTGATTTAGGAGGATATCAGATTACTCTTGCCGTGTGTGGAAGGATTACTATGCCAAGGTCTCACTTCCTCTTTTGTTACTATTTTTATCTATATGAGTTACTCGATGTATGATTTTATCTCGCTTAATGTTTTGTTCTCCTGCAGTGTGATATCGATTGTCGAGAGATCATCACGACAAAGATATAGAAAAAGTTGTATTTCAGAGGTACAGTGTGTGGTTACTTGTTAAATTCTTCTGTAGTAAAATATATACTTCTTATCAAATTATGAGGTCCTCTGCAAGCTACAGCAAATAACTCACTAGCAGGCGAAACATGTAGTTTCAATATATCGATTATAACATAAAAACAAAGCATTGTAATTTTTAGGCACTGGCTATGCATTTGCGTCAGTGCCATATGCACCTGATGTGATTGATTATTTTGGAACATCAAGCTGTGGACCTTGAAAGTTCACTGTAAAAGGCATATGAAGATGAGTGACCATCTTAATCATTGAATACTTCTGCTTATTTCATACTACATTTCTTGATGCATCCCCAACTATAATGCACTGACCTTTCATAACTTTTGTGTTTGTGCTTTGCTATGTTTATGTACCTACTTGTATTTGCATAGAAGGATTTGCCTATTCATCACAAAGTTGAACTGTAATCCTCATTCCTCAATTCTGCAAAAAAAGTATGCTTTTTTCTTTGTAATGATGCTGCACCTTGTTCATTCAGTATTGCCAAGTTGTCAACAGATCGCTTTTGGTTGATGATAATTAGTCCTCCCTCTAAAGTAGCATTAACGACGATAGCCATCATCTGGGCCATCACCTTTAGTGATCATCTGCTAGTTGAGCATTACACATCAAACAGTTAAACTATAATTAATTTAAGACGTCTTGCTAGTTGTTCATTACACATCAAACGGTTGAACTAATTCTTTTTAAGACATCGTAGCCCCACCAATACGAGCATTGTTCCTTGCTTGGGTTAGTACTGTCTTCTGTACTTGGGTTGACGTATTCCTAGCCTTTTGATATAAGCAGATGCCAAAAATTTTAATCCTGCTTTGTAGAAATAAAGCTCTTGTGATTCTTCATAAAAAAAAGGATCACTGTTAAGTTTAAGAAAGAAATACATCCTAAACCAAAAATTCCGATCTCTGTTAAGTTTTTAAATACTTGTCGCTTTCGTTTTTCTAAGCAAAATTTTGCACCAACTACCCCCGTTACTAGTGGTGGTATTGGAGAGATGGATAAATACTTAATTAATATGGTCAAACGTACTGTGTTAATTGTTGATAGTGGTGTTAGAGATGGACATATAATTATGATAACATAAGCAGAAAAAAGTAATGGATTAGCTCATTTTTGTGAAGTGGCATAGCGCTAAAGTTACAACTGATCAGACTAGACAGACTAACTCGTACCATTCAATTTTGAATCAAGTAAATTTCTAATTCAAATTATTTTACTTACATTATAGATTTCTTCATGACCAGTGTCTTTCCTGGTAAATGTTTAGCAATCAGTTATGCTGAGTTGCTGACAAGTGACACTAGGCTACTGTTAAATCTGTCGTTATTTTTTGTTTACAAGAGACAATTGTTCTTGCTCATCTTATTTTAGATGACATGTCCAACGTGTAGGCGTGGTTTCATCTTCCTGAATGTAGCTCAAATGTTGATATGTGCCTTGCTTGATTGAAACTCACACTTGTTGATGAGTGAAGTGCTTTGTCATGAGTTGATATGTGCCTTGCTTGATTGAAACTCACACTTGTTGTTTGTTGTTTTATTTTAGGTTCCTCTCGAGCGGCATCATGGGGTTTGGGCTAGCACTTCACTCACACCAACTAAATGTAGCTCAAATAGTTGTGTGAACCTTCTTTTGCTTATGTCTCTATGGGTAATGGAATCTGATTTTGTTTAGGTAAATTGTAAGTAATGATGCTATGTGGTTGCCTCCTTAGTGTACTAGTGAAATTAGTGGCCTCCTTTTTTTTGTGTATCCTGTTTATCCCTTTAATCATGTTGTTCTCATGTACTTATGGTTAGTTGAAGGTACTTGGTTGTTTGGTGGGAAGTGGTACCATATCTTATTGTACATTGTTATTATTATCTGTTTATCATCTTCTGTCTGCTGAGTGGATGTCCTAATTTTAGGAGAGGTGCTGCCGAAATTTTCGAGAAATTTTGGTAGCCCCCAACCATGATAGTATGGTTCTGCATCTGCTATTTAGTGTCTTTGGCTTGCTCGTTTGTTAAGGGTGTAACATTCAGGGCACGTGGGTGCCGGGATGTTACACATAGTGCTAAAGTTACAACTGATCAGTGTCTTTCATGATCATTTTCGTTTTACCAACATTCCTAGTTACATTATAGATTTCTTCATGACCAGTGTCTTTCCTAGTAAATGTTTAGCAATCAGTTATGCTGAGTTGCTGACAAGTGACACTAGGCTACTGTTAGATCTGCCATGACTTTTTGTTTACAAGAGACAATTGTTCTTGCTCATCGTATTTTAGTTTATAAACCTGCCTTTTGTCAATACATTGTTCTGTTAAATTGATGTTTGATTTGTTGGAGTTGTGCTTTGAGGTTGCCGGTGTTAATTTCGGAGAGGGGAGGACCGAGGGTTGAAGGATCAACATTTTATCGACAACATTCTCATCTTCATCGGATAGCTAGTGATTGGTATGTTTGTTTTCTTCCGGTCTTTGGTTCCAATTCAATGTGCTATAAATTCAGTTTGTTGTTTGAATGTGCATAAATGAGACATATCTCGAGGTTTTGTGTTGCTATCTAGGTGTGTTTGCTCATATATTTCAATATTTAGACTCAAGTTCGTCAAAGTGCATCATGGATAAAATTGGATGGATATGCCTAGGCATACCGATGAATATATAAAAGGAGTTGACAATTTTTGGAGTTTGCTTTTAGTAATTCAGCTAAAGGAAGAAAGATATTATGCCGTGCAAGGCATGTAAAAACTGTTGTTGGAGAGCCAGTGATTTAGTTCGTGAGCATTTAATTTGTGAGGGTTTCTTGAAGGGTACATAACTTGGTTGAACCATGGAGAACCAAGCTCCGATTATTTTTCAAATATCCAAATGACTGTGAGTAGAAGTACAAAAGTCAAATGAAGAAGATGACATCTCGATTTACTTGAGACTTAGTGGGGTTTAGATGACATGGGTGACTTAGAAGGAATGAAGAGCAGCATGATGAGGATATGGAATCCTTTTATAGGTTGGTAGAAGATGCTGGCAAAGAATTGTACCCAGGCTGCAGTCCAGGGAATATTACTGCTCTGCAGTAGAACACTAGCATGACCCAAACAAAGCAATATGGTGCATTACTCAATCTAGAGAGCACTAACTGCTATGTTGGGAAACACTTCAATCCATTCTTTATCTAATCCTGACAATAACACTAAACCCAGGAAATTCTTTTGGGGTAGAAGATCATAGCACTGCATGCAGACTTTGCCCACTGAACCTAAAATATTAGCATGTGTATCCATAACTTGAAGTTAATCACCTAAATCTAACACCTCTAAGCAGATATCTATATTGGACACAAGAATGCATACACTCAATAACATAACTTGCAAATGAAACACTCACATAACACTCTACAATTGCTTGTATACAACTGTTAACTTTTGAGTTGATCACACCAAAGCACAGCCAGATTATGGAAGGCACTCATGCATACTCTAGGATTATATTACGCTCATGCTCTCAATCATGTTGGGCATAGAGAAAAATCTTTTATGACTTAACCCGAATGTGCGAACTCAAACACAGACACCACCCATTTTACCAAATTAATCAAGATGGTAAGAACTTTATGCAAATACAATTATACTCATGCACTTATGAACTCATTTCAGATCATGAACTCATAATACATACGACCAGCAAGCAAATAATTAGTTAAGATCAATGCAAAGTAACTCGTGTGTGTATATATATATATACACACACACTACTCTCTATCCCTAACAGGAAAAGCTTAGTTACAATAGTTAAGAACTCAAGGCATCTTTTGTGCTATAAAAATCAACCATGATAATGGGTGTATGTTTATAAAACAATATAATCTACAAGCTTTAGTATACTTCAAGGAGCATATAGGGAAAGGTCAAGCACTAATATAAGCAAACCCTTAGGATCACAGCCCACAACTCAATCATGCACACTTGTTAGGTTAAATGTATTTAACACTTCACAATCTGAATTTTTTCAAGATTTCTTCAGAGCGGAGTAAAAAATGTGCTTTCAACATCAAAAGTCACAGATCACTTATGATCTACTTAACACAAAGGTTCACAGCTTGGCATGCACGATTATTCCAAAGTATCCCTTTTTTGTCAAGAACTAGCATGCCTAGCACCAAAATTCTAAGCTACTTTAAAACTTTTGACCAACAAATCAAGATATTAACCAAAGATAACAAATCACGATACTCTTCTAATCTTAATAGCACCATACTCACTAAAGCACGAAGAGAGTGGTTGTGCTGGTGATGGAAGAATTCTGAGCATATCACATTGCTTGGACTTGCTTTGCACCTCATCCTACTGTCTCAGCAACATCTCAATTTTGCTCACTAGACCGATTTGTTTTCGTTGCTTCTCTTCCAGTTTTGATTTGTTGGTTTAGAGCTAAATCAGCATTTGGCATAAAAGAATTTGCGCTGCGAAAATGTGGGAAGGTAAAACCTAATAGGTCTCTTTCATTGTATTGGTTTTCTATTCTACTTATTTACTGCCTTCCTGGAACTGTTCTATTTGATTTTCCAAGAAAAAAGCGCCTTATGTTTGTTAGAGATTAGTTGGCAGTATATAAGTAGGAATCATTTAGTTATCTCAGGCTCATGTTACAATTTGGCAACCATATCCTAATCCTTGTGGATTATCAAGTACTTTTCGTACTGGCAAAATTATGTATATATTCATTGTTAGATCAAGTTTTTTAAAGGACATATTACTTAGACACACGCTGATGTGCTTTTAGCTTTACAAATTGTTGATTTATCTCACACATTCTATTTTTGATGAAGCAAGGCCATTGCAAGATTATGTTGAAAAAGCGAAGAAACCCTTCTGAGGTGAATTGCCCCTTCACTTTTCCCATTTCAATTGTTGGTTCAATCTGACCAATAAAAGTGCAAGGGTAATTTTCATATGTAAAAGCCAGGGAACTTTGCTCTAAAATGTCAGCTAAAATGAAGTGTTCTGTTTAGTTTTCCAAACCCAAATAGCTCATGTTTATTAGAGGTTAGCGTATTGCCTGTAGGTAGAAGGCTTTAAGTTACAACCTGTCAAGCTCCAGTTGCAATGTGCGAATCTTACTCCCTTGCTTGTGTGTTATGCATCACTTTATGTATATGCAAAATTATATGTTGATTTATAGCACCTCACTAATGCATGTCCCTTCCATATGCCGAAATGCAGTGACAATACTCTTGTCGTGCTGGTAACTTTGCGTGTGGATTTCGATTGATGTCGAATGTCCATCTTGGACAGTTCAGTCAACGCTGAATGTTTGGGTGTAAATTTGTCTACTGGAAAGAACATTATACATATGTCCATGTCAATTGCGTGTGGATTCGATTTGATGTTGAATGTTCATGTTTGAAAATTTAGCGAGCTCTGATAGTTTGTGTGATTTTGTCGAATTGTAAGGAGCATACAAATTGCGTGTGGATTCAGATTGGTGTTGTGTTTATGTTTAAAAATTCTGGTAGCTTTGGAACTTTGGGTGTCATTTTGTCTGCTGCAAAGAGCATTATACATGTCTATGTGCATTTTCCGTTGGAGATATTGTCAAATTGCCTAACATCATCCTACTGTCTCAGCAACATCTCAATTGACATGTATAATGCTTAAACTTCTTCGACACAATTCAATGTTGACAAGAATCAACTTCTTCGACACAATTTAAAAGCATTAACTAGGTGCTGACTGCTGACAGTCATCACATTCAGAAATGTGAAACTCTCATTTGTTAGATTTCACTAGTGCTGGTTTTGCTTTGTCACTCGCACATCAAGTCTTTGCCAAGCTTTTGTCCCTTTTCTGATTTTATCACAGATTTAGGATCTTGCTTATGTGCTGATTATTCTTTTCTTGATCATGATAGGTGCCAGATGAGAACTTATCGAGTAACAACCTTTTGGCGCAAGGAGTGTCACAAGTTTTTGGAAGGACACCTTTTGTGCAACATGAAAATAGTGATGTGTGTATGGTTTGAACTATTTACTAGTAGAGAGAAGGATATACATCCCTCTCATTGGGTCATGTATGCTGCTAATTACTAGGTCGAGACTCGATTTATAACATCACTATTTGTGCAGACAAGAAAGTAGTGTGTTTATGGTTAGAAATGTTAACTAGTAGTTAGAGAAATATACATCCTCTCTTTTGTGCAGCAAGACTTAGCTCATTTTGGACGGACATGTATGCAACTTAACTTATTTGGAGGATCTATCAAACCCTGTGGTGGAGATATATGCGTTGCATTATTTACTTGTTGAAGTGACTATTTGAACTGTGATTGTGTATGTATATGGTTATATATGTGAGTGGCACCATTTGCATGTAAAGTGTGTATGCCAATTCAATGGTGGATATTGTTGAATTGGTTCTGTATATATTGCATATTTAATTTGTATGTCATGTGTGCTGGCACCTTTGTCGACACAAAACATGTTTAGAAAACTAGCTTTGGTCTATGAGGGGAAAAGTCACTAACCAACACGTAAACTGTCGGTAAAGCTCGTACTGTCGGCAAAACATTAACTGTCGGCAAAGGTTGAAACTGTCGACAAAACTTAGATCTTTGTCGACACATAAACTGTCGGCAAAGAAAAGTAATTAGCCAACACGTAAACTGTCGGTAATTCATATTAACTGTCGGCAAAGCTCCTACTGTCGGCAAAACATTAACTGTCGGCAAAGGTTGAAACTGTCGGCAAAACTTAGATCTTTTGTCGACACATAAACCGCCGGCAAAGATATTATCTGTCGCAAGAAAGCCTAAGCCGATCGCTTCTCATCATGATTGTTTATGTACTTGTCGGCTAAACCTTTGCCAACAGTTTTTGTGTCGGGGAAGGTGTCTTTTGCCGACTGTAGCATGTGTTGGCAAAAGTGTGCCATGGTGTAGTGCTAGGTCGTCACCTCACCATGCATAGGGTAGGTCATCGAAGGGGAAAGGTAGGCTGCTCTAGAATAAAATTAAAATTTTCTACCGTATAACTAAGAAACAACTGTATGTTATAAATCACGGAATTACCATTAGGCACGCAGATCGGTAGCAGAAATAGAGTCGATATAACGCGTTGGTATGGTTATAGTCATACTAGCCTCGTGCCTCTTCTAACAGCTCCTCGTGACCGTCACAAGTTACAGATTGTCCTAGTATTGAAGCTTCGTAGTAACATATCTAAGGTATCCACACGTACGGGGCAGGTACGGTACACGTTAGAGTGCTAGCACTGGCTGTGTGGGTTTAGACAAAAGAGGTGTGGCGGCTAGAGTTTTAGAAATTCTAAATTCCTATGGTGTCTCTTAACCCTAAAGCCATCGCCCCCTCTCTTTATATAGACACCTATAATGGGTCTCTATAATAAAAGCACATTAGGAATACAAAGCCCATCAAAATTCGAATCACAATCTCAATTAAATCCCAACCATTTAAGCGTGTGACCCTATAGGTTCACAAATACTTAGATATAGGCGAGCACTCTTACTCGACCATTAATCGATAGCGATCCCTAGCAAGATTTGCTAACTCCCAAGTATACGTGAAGATCACATCGAACGAATCTTAACAATGCTTAGTTATATGCATTTTTCTTTTCCTTATGATATTTGTCAAATTCAAGATGAGTATGTGCCATCCTTGTTTCGTTAACTCGGCTACTCTTTCTCGATTACGTGACTTGGAATCCCCAACTACGGTTAAATCTTTAACCGTGAGTAGCATGGCCATGTATTTTCAGAATCTGACCACTCAAGAGGTCTAGATATATCTCTCCCATTCTATGGAGGGTAAAATCCCATCTTGATCGAGCATACCTCGTATGATGCTTTACGACAAACCCGAAAGCCATCTTTATAACTACCTAGTTACAGAGTAGTGTTAATCTCAAGTCTAAGGATATGGCATACACATTGTATATGAGATCAACTGATGACAAGTAAGATTACAACGCTCTCGCAATATCTCAAGGTGGATCGATCCAACTCTATATTCTCTAATATGTGTCCATATTATTGGTTTGATATCCCTATATTCATAACCTGCGAAACATGATCAATAACCAATACATATGCTAATCTATTCATTTGTGTCCTCATATTTTTATCAACTAGGGAACACTTTTGGATCATATATAGAGTTTCACAAACAAGTCACATACTTGTTGATAAATAGTAATGACATTATTTCATGAACAAAATAATAAATCATGAACATAAGAAAATATAATCATCTATATGATTGCCTTTAGAACATATCTCCAACAGTCTCCCACTTGCACTAGAGTCAATCATTTAAGTATCTAATACCTAAAGCTCTTGTGTGTGCCTCATGTTTTGGCTATGTGAGAGGATTTGTCAATGAATCAGCAACACTTGTATTTACATCTCCTCTATCCACAATTTCACAAATAAGATGATAGTGCCTAAGCATGTGCTTGGACTTTTGATGGGACCTTGGCTTATTAGCATGCGTAATGTAACATCCCTAATTTCGGGTTTCTGCTAAAAAAACTAATTTAAAATAATTAAATTCAAATTTAGATCTTTTTTGGTGTTATATTTAACCTGGCATCCATATCCCTCCAATGTTCGGACTTCATTTCATCTCCGTCTACAAAAGTCGGAATTCGGGATTTCGGTCCTTACCAGAAATTTCACCTGTGTTCCAAAATGCTCCAAAAATCCCGAAACCTACTGAATTAGGTTCCAAATATTCCAAAACATTTTTAGGAATTTTCTCAAGACTTTGGGAATCTCTTTGCTATTTTATCTCGCGGTCTTTCATCAAATTCAGTTTATTCATCTCAGAATTGTCTAAATTCCAAAATTCATCCAAATTCAGTGAAACTAATTTTATTGGGTTCCAAATAATCTCTAGTATTTTTAGATCATTTTTCCTATTTTATTCCTTGTGCTTTTGTCCCTCTATTTCTTCCAACCAATGAGAAAGTGACATGTGGCCTTTATTGTTCATCTTCCTCCTCAGATAGTTGAAACTCCCGAGCCTGTACAGTTCAAGCCACACATGAATGTCTCTCTTTAATCACCCATAACTTCTCATTTCCTCCACCAAATTGAGCAAGGCTGGGTCCGTTTGAAAAATATTGATGAGGAGAACCTATTTCCCATGACCATTCAACCTTTAACCCGCCGAAATTGGATTAATTGAGTAGAAACCGAAATTCACTCAAACATCAATAACTCGGCCGTTTCTCCACGAAACGATGAGTTTCCACTTCTCAAATCATCATCCCGGTGTTCTCTATCCCGTGCTCACCTTGCCCTGCTGATTCCGTGCCGTTTCCCATCCCAAAACTCAAGAAAACACGACGCCCGGTGTCCTTCAAAGACACCGGCGAGCCACCTCTTGCTCCGGTGAGTTTCTAGACAAACCAACCGCGTCACTTTGTGCCTTTTGCCTCCGTGATCACAACCATTCAATCGGATTTGATTTTCATTGCAGCTTGACCCCGGATTTCGAGTTTGTTCGTTGTTGGCCGTCGCTCCGTTCGTCGTTGATTTCTCCCATTTGGGTATGAACCAATTCAATTCTTTGCACCTGGAGACTCCCCTTGATGCTAGCTATCTCGTGCTCATCTTAGTTTCGAGAAATATCGTGATTTCGGGTGCTTTTGACCGTCGTGCCGCCGGCCCATTTTTGGCATCGCCGCCGTGCCTTGTCCCGACCTCCGCGTGCCGGCCATTGTCTGGTGGTTCACGCTGCCGAAGTCAAGACCTCACGGTCCTCGCCCTCGCTTATGCGCTGTTGCAGTGCTTCAGACTTGGCGCCGTCGCTCGCCGCCTGGCCGTCTGCAGGCGCCCGGCCTGGGCCGGCAAGGCGGCGCCTCCGATCGCCGCTTCTACCCCAGAAGCTCCTTCCTTCCCTTCCTTTCCCTTGGCAACCATGTTCCTCCATTGTTTCCTGTACAAAGCTTGTGAAGAAGAAGCCCTTCGCCTATGACGCGTGGGGCCCATTTGCTAGTGACTCAAGAAATCAAGAAATTGGAGAAAAAGAAAGATTCCACGGAATATTCCTCGGTTTTCCAATTTTCAGGATTTTCAAAATTCAAACGCTTATATCTTTTCCGTCCGAACTCGGATTGATCCCATTCAAATTTCTAAATTCATATAAATTCAAGATCTTTCTGTCAGTACTAATTTTGTAATTTTTGTATTTATCCTATTTTATTTTATTCATGTGGTTGTACCGTTTTGCGCGTAGCCGAAGAGTTTGCCGGATCCGCCGACGCTGTCGTTGACCCTCAAGACTTCGACGCCTCCGCTGTAACTGAAGGCAAGTCTCCTTGACACACGTTGATCCCATTGTTTGTAACTGTTTTATAAAAAGTTTACAACTTGCATGGCTATTTATATAAAATGATGATGTTAAAATATAGGATGTAGTTATACCCATTTTGAAATGACAACCTTGCTGTTTGATTACCATGCCGTTGTAACCTTAAGATTCAATCATGAAATCATGTATCATGTGATTAACCTTGTTTAGTACGTTAGACTGTGCTTAGGATTGATATTGATCAAAATGCCTATGGTGGGATAAATTCTAAAATGTTGCTAAAATATGTTTTATCGAAATTGTAGCAAGGTGATTGCTGCTGTGTTTGTAAAATAAGAATGGTTTAGATTGGGGCGGAATGGTTTGTCGGGCGGGTGCAGATGGAGCACTGGTTCTGGTTTGTGAAAGCCGCCCTAATCAATTTAAGGACCGACGCTTATGACTGCCCATTCTAAGCATTACTGCAACCACATGTCAAATGGGCTCGACTGGTGAATAATTTGTAGAAACCTAACTTAGACTCACCAGATGGTGGAATGTGGGTGCCAGATGGAGGCAAGTCGTATTTTCCCACACGGCGCAAGAGGGGGCTTCTATACTGGGCAAATGGAACCCTAATAGCGGTGAAATCTCAGCGGGTGAGTCGGGTTAGGCGTATACATTGTAAAGGCCTTGTCATGATATCTCTACCGGCACACCAAAGGAAGTGTGTTCATAGCGCTTGGCATCAAGAGAATATCATGTCTTGTGGGTAAAGCTGTACACCTCTGCAGAGTTAAAACTATTCGAATAGCCGTGCCTACGGTCAAAGGCAAAGCGAAGAATGCTTTCATACTGGTAGACTTGGTTTTGATTTTTGAAATAACTGATGTTTTGTTTTGGGATTCGGGAGTGGTTAGAACTCTCGGATGTCTTGTTGGCAAATTGAGCCAATCAGGTAAATGGAACCTGTTTTGATCATGACAGATAGAGTCATGAGTTGGTTTACCTTAATCTTTTAAATGTGGCGGGTAGAGCCTTTATACTAGTGATGGTGGATAGAACCTTCACTAGAATATTAAATAATTCAATTGTTAAAATAATTGTTAAAATGTGCATTGTGAAAATTATTATTATGTATGGTTTGATGAAACTTGGCTTTATGCAAAAGAATCCTATTAAGCCTTTCCTTGGAAAGCCCTACATATTGCATTTTCCCAGACTTGCGGAGTACGTTTGTACTCACATGCTACACAAAATTTTATCATTAGAGAATTACCAAGATGCAGTCGAAGGCGATGAGATCTATGATGAGGAGTTTGATGAAGATCGCCGGGATAACTAAGCGCGCGCTCCTAGTTGTCGCCTGTGGTGTCTTTTAGGTTTTACCTCTTTGTTATTTGTTTCCGCTGTTTTGAACTATGGTCATGTGACCAGGAGATGTAATAAATAGCCATGTGGCTAGTACTTTATATTTATGCTATTACTTCGTTCTGTTCTGGTTATGAATATCACTGTTTGACTGTGTGTACTAGTTACTGATCTGGGACTAGTACAGAAATACACAGGAGATTCCGGATGGTAAATCTAGGGTCTCACACGTAATGACTCCACTATTATCACAATAGAGATTCATTGGGCTGTAGTCACTTAGGATCACACCTAGTTGAGAAACGAATTTCTTTATCAAACACCCTCCTGTGCAGCTTCAAAAGCCACA
>JAYEVE010000054.1:0-77063 GCA_036346375.1 Guadua angustifolia
ATCCTCTCCAAAATTCATAAGTACAATATAATCAATAATATCATTAGGTAGCGTACCATCCTCACAAGTATATACACAGGCACTTAGGAACGAGCTCACCTGTTGATTCAATTGTCGTGCTCGTGCTCTTGTGATGGGTCTTTGCATCACAACTGGAGAAGTCTCGGGCGTATGCATAGGAGTGATGTCCTCATCATAGTTTATATAGGATTATTGTGTATAGCTGATACCGGAAACTTAAAATCGTGCTTCAGCTTCGCCTTGTCCTTGCCAGAGGGCCCTCCATAAGCTTTGTACACTTTGAACGCCCTACGTGATTGCAAAAGGTTAGCATCAGCTATTCCAAGAGAAACATACACGTTGAACAACCTACATGACCATGTTATCTTTCAAGGAAACGTGATAAAATACCTGGTGAGTAATCTTCCGATTGGTTTTAAGTCGTGGCTGCCACTCTGTAAGGAATCAAGGTACATAACCCGATTCGTGGATGGATGAATTACAATGAGAACTCAGTGAAACCTACACAATTATTTCGCATGGTCAATTAACAGAACAGAGTTGCGAGCATAATAAATCAAAGTAGCACTTACCCTGGGTTGTGGGGCAAAAGTATGAACTCCTTATCTTTTTGAGCTGCCAAGGCCTCTCCGACGTATGTCTCGACAAATTGTAAATCTTTGTCCATTGTTTGCTTAGAGACTATGTGTGGGTCCAGGAAACCGACCGGTTGTAAGTTCATCCTCGCTTCATGGATCATGTATCTAAATATACGAAAGCATTGAGTCATAAATATATATATACACACGAATGTAGACTATGATTGCACACACTTACAATGTCCAGCATCTCAAGAGCGCGGCGTCGAGGGCATCGAGGTTGAAGATATCAAACAAGTCCTTGAAGTCGGCTGAGAAGAATCCCCCCTGACTCGTTGAACAGATGCTCAGGCTTGAAGCGGATCGAGATACTCGTTATGCGGCCTCGCTCGCTTTTTAGCTTGCTCAAGGCACCAATTCTGCAATCTAACGCAAGCAATAGAAAGTCTCTTGGAGCGCTCTCCCGTTACAAAAGGCTCTCCTAACTTGTATACTCGGGCCAGTAGGGCAATCAGATAGTCCAATTCCTTCGCGATCTGCTTCGCCTTGCCCTTCACTTGTTTTCTACTATAGGCAGTCTTCACGGGAGACGAGTGGGCACCAGTCCACTGAAAGTCCTGTGTTGCAGGGAGCACGAGAGCCGATTTGGTGGCCTGCTGAGGTGCAGCAGATGACTCAGGTAGTTGGGGAAACTCCGGGGATGGAGGACGAGCGTCCAGGGAGATGTCACTATTGGGCCACTTGATGAAAGTGTGAACAGCGTCCCCCAGTGTAACGATCTCGTCGTTCGGGGGCATCGGTAGCGGGACGGTATTGAAATGATCATTTAAACCGTCCACATTAACCTTCGTAAATCCCGGTGCCACCTGGGTACCGTGCACCATGGCCCTTTCAATGGACGGATACGCGACCCCCGAAGCAGCCGGAATAAGAGTGGCACCCTGTACAAGTCTAACTTGGAGAGTGCACCGCGTGGCCACCTACGTAACGGTACACAATTAGCTACTCCTTTTGAGAACTACTTGTATGGAGCATTAATTCAAGACAAATATATAAGTACCTTGATGTTACAGACAGGATATTTGCCTTGATCACCTGTGGGAGTGGCGGATGCACAGCTGCTCTTTTTGGTAGTGGGGCTGATTTGCGCACATACCTCTGGGACTTACGCAGGCTGTCGGTAGTCCTGGTTATTGAGCCTTTCCTCGAGGCTTCTTATCTTATTGTTGAATTCTTCTCTTAGTCTTTGCTCAAGATTACGTAGCAGTTGGTCCTCTCGCTCTGCTTTGGTTCTCTTCCTACTCCGGTATTTGTCCGAGTCGTCGGGGAATCCCGTTTTCCAGGGAACAAAAACCGCCATGCCTCGCGTGCGACCAGGGTGTTCCTTGTTTCCCAAGGCCATGGAGAGTAAATCTCTCTCCCTGTCAGGCTTCCAAGTGCCCTCGGAAGATTGTGTACTCAACTCGACCTGCAAGATCCCGAAAGGTTATTCCACTTACGAAATTACGGACTGATTACGACCAAAATTGGAAGTCGGATATCTTACCATGCATTGGCAGACTTCCTCATCCGCGGGGTTTGTAAATGAGACGGTGCCGGGAGACGTGGCCCTTGACCTTGCTCTCAGCCAGTCTATGGCGCTCTGGTCAACGATAGATGCAAATGGCACGCCGGCCGCCTCGTCCTCTCTCTCCCATTGGTCCCTCTTCCCTGCGTACCCAGCGGTGCCAAGTCTGTGGGGTGGGTGTTCCTTGCCTGAAGGGCCTTGTGGGCTGCACTTTGACGCATGGATTCGTCCGTCGTCTTCGCGTCAACAAAACTTTGCCATACGTCCTCAGAAATGAACCCATACTTAGCGAAGGGAGTCTTGTCCTTATTGACATAGTCCTGCACAAGCGTGCTCTTGAAATTCTTCCATGCCTTTCCCACCCTAACAGTGCATACCGTCGCACTGAGCTCACACAGTCTTCTAGGATCTGAAATGAAGACATTATTTCTGCCACCAAGTCGTTGCGGCTCTCATCACTCAGCGACTTCCAGGATGGACAAGTGATGGGGACCCGTTCCCGTGCGACTATCCCACACAATGTCCTAAATGCATTCGTTGCCTTTCTTGGTTCGGTGGGGGCCCCATCCTTCGGATCAACCGTCGTGATGGTATATCATTCTGTGGGCCTTTTATTTGCTCCTCTTGGACCACGAGTAGGTTGTCTTTTCGATGACTCATCACATCCTTGAGGCGACGAATGAGGGACGCCATCTTCTTTTTAACTAGACCATATATTATATACTCTATTTAGGCCTCAAAAGATAAGTGAGAGGGGTATATTCCACTAGAAGAGGCATACTTGCAATGTAGGCTAGTTTTCATGGCTCAACAAGAAGGAAAAAGAATCAAGCAAGAAAGGATATCAGTTGACCATGACATTAATCCCAAGTCATATTATGTATTTTTTTATGAAATGATCTCTGCACTATATTTTTTTATGAAATGATCTCTGCACTACATTTTTGGGTGCGTAGGCCACCACCACATCATGTTTTTTATGAAATGATCTCTGCACTATATTTTTGGGTGCGTGCGCACGATCGAAAGTGAATTTCACAAATGTGCAAATTGTTTTGAAGGTAAAGATACCAAATTGTTTTAAAGGTAAAGGCAAAAAAAGTAATCTTTTCTTCCCATTTTCAATTTCGCGCTATAGACACTGTAACATCCCAATTTTTGGACTTTTCAATTATTAAATGTTATTTATTTGCGATTATGATATTTATGAATTTTTTGGATTTATTGGATTTTCTGAGATGTACTTAAATCCTTTCGAATTAGTATATATGGTTTTTGTTAAGAAAAATATATAAAAAGGAAATTTAAAATAAAGTTTTGTCAAAAATATTTTAATTAAGTCTATAAGGTCTCAAAGTATTTTTATAGAATTTTCTTAGAATTTCCTGGTGAATTAAAGAGTTCAGAGAAATCAAATAAGTTTGAGTAATTATCTTTTTAAAAGGAAAACATCAAAAGGATCTTGTGATTAGTGATGGGCTCAGCGCCAAGTTGCCATGTACGCGTGGTACACGAACGAAGCAGCCACTGGCTTATTCTAGAAACCCCGGCGTGGCCGTTGATGGCGCGATGGAGGGCTAGAACAGCTCGTGTCCGTGCGGGTCTCATTGAGCCTGAGTTGATTAGGACTCGCCGTGTGTCCCATTTGGAATTCGGATATCGACTGAAGAAATCCTGCTTCGTGGGTGGCGTCAGCGGAGTACGGTTGCCGCCCTTTTGTTTCCGACGTGGATTGGAAATCGGAGTCAACGTGGCCATCGATCACTCTCGTAGAAGGATACGTATTCGGTTGGAGGTTCCGCGCCTTACCGCCGGTCAACGTGGGAGGACTCGGTTGCCGCTTTGTTCAAGAGGACCGCAGAACGGCGTGACCGAAGTCCACTGTCTGCGCCGCCTGGCCGTTCCGCGGGAGCAGACTGCCGAGACATATACGGTTGGCGCCGAATTCGGCAATGCATCGAGTCCTTCCATCAAACGCACGAAAAAAAGGAAGGCTTGGCTCGCGTGGCCGATTCAGCCATTATCGCTAGGCGCCGAGTCCGTCTAGGAGTTGTAGTCCGCTCAGGCAGGAAGTGCAGGCGCGTTGGCTATTTAAACCCCGCTTAGGCATCGCCAGAGAATCGAGTAGCCAAGGGAAAAACCGAGAGCGCGTGAGTCGGTAGCGCTGTCACCCGAGGAATCGCGAGGAATAGCAGCACGCAGGCGTCGTCGAAAGGATCGAGCGACAGAAGAATCGGGAGCGCCGTCGTCCGAGTTTTTGCGGGGAACAGCAGGCACCGTCAGAAGATTTCGTGCGCCGTAGTTCCGCCGGAGCATCGCCAGGGAAGGAGATCGCCTTCGGATCGTCGTCTTCTTCGAGTCCGGCGAGTTTTCGCACGTGGTCCAACCATCACCGATCAGAAGCTTCGTCAGCCGTCGGATCTTAATCGAGCAATCGGGATTAAGTCATAACGTTTGGAATCGGTAAGCGTTTCATATTAAATATCAATCATTGGATTTAGATCGGACAGTTAATATTGAGTCGTAGTAGATTTACCCGTAACCGTTAGATTGAGTTCATCAGTCCAGATTTTGCCATGTTTTGTCCGTACAAGTCGGGGCAGGAAAGATTCGGATTTTCTTTATAAAAATAATTTGGAAAGGTTTAGAATTTCTAATTCCAGAGTTTGGTTTATTTTCAAAATTTCTAATTACTATAGCTTTTGCATTTGAACTCCGATTTGGGTGATTCAAATTCCGAAACATCTGTAAAATTGAGATCTTTTCAATGGTGGATTTTTATTTGAATTTTTTAGTTCATTTGCTATTTGTTCTTGGTGTTCATTTGCTATTTCTTCTCGATTCGCGTAGACGTTGAGTTGAGCGAGGTGTCGGAAGAAGGATTATTATTTCAAGAGCGATCTTCGGAGCAAGACCAGGAACTTAACGAAGGCAAGTTGTGCTTTGATCATGTTGCACCCATAAACTAGATTGCATGCTATTTTGCTTTACTTTATCACTTGTTATTTTATGTGTATAAATGATTTGAACATAAGTTTGGGATTAGCTATCGTACCCTTTGAATTATACCCTACCTTGCTAGTTGTATGCCATGATCCACTTGTCACCCTAGGTTGGTTAATTATAGTTGGTTAATACTAAAATCAACATGGATGGTTAGAACGGAATAGAATTGATTAGCCATGCCACGTCATCACATGTACTCGGATTATCGATAAATAATCTTGACTAATGGAATATGGAACAAAGTTATGAATTTGTGTGTCATGTGTGGTCACACGATGAGATTGAGTTGTGGGGGCAATGGATGTCATGCAACGATATTGAATTGTTGATGGCACGTGGTGCTTGGTAATCAACTGGGGTGGTTATGATTTTGGGTCGGAGCAAGTGGCAAGGGCAGGATGCCAGGGTGGGCCCGATGGGCAAAGGGTATGTGTATGTCTTGCTTTGATCAAACCATAAGGACACCTTGCGAGCCTTTGACCTGAGTCAAACTTGCAGCCACACGTCTGCAATGGGACAGTCTAGCTGACTAATTTGCAAATGCTTAACTTAAGTGCTATCATGGTGGTGTGGGTCCGGGGGTTACGGGGAGAACTCACATGGCGCAAGAGGGGGGCCCTGTTGTGGCGGCGTAGCCCTTCAGTGTTGAAACCTTAGCGAGTAGCACTGGGTTAAGAGTATGCATTGTAAAGACTTTGTCATGATATCTCCGCCGCATACCAAAGGAAGTGTGCTCTCGGCGTGCACAAAGAGAATATCATGTCGTGTGGGTAAAGTGCATAACCTCTCGCAGAGTGTACAATCTATTCGAGTAGCCGTGTTTCACGGTATTGAGCAAAGCTCGGGATTACTGATCAAGGGTTTAGACCTTTTGAAAACTTGGGACGGATGACAAAGTTGTCATGAAAAGTTGAATCTTGACTTAGGTTGAGAAACTTGGTTTACTTGAGAAATCTTTGAATCTATCTATTATTGTTATTTGTTTTATTGTCTTTTCAATCTATTTATTGTATTTGTTTATAAATCTTTGCCATCGCTAATAACCATGTTAGCCATTCCTTTGGAATAAGCCTTGCATATAGATATAATAGGATTGCATTCTGTGCACAACTTGTTGAGTACTGTGTGTACTCACCCTCGCCTACAACATCATCAGAGCTGAAGAAGGAGTACCATGAAGGGACGAATGTTTAGGGTGCGAGCCTTGTCAGTTGCGTGGTATACTTGAGGGTTTATCTACGCCTTCATTCCCTGCAGCTTTAATTCGTTGTTCACCTCGTGAGGCATCATTAAGTAAGTTGACCATAAGGTCAGCCAACTAGTAATATTTAGTATATATGGTCTTTTATCTTATTTTCGCTATGTATGATTGTGATATTCACTAATGTTGAGCCTGTGTGCACTAGCGTGATCCTGGACTAGTGCGGTATACACAGAGGGTCCGGATTTGCATATTCGGGTCCCGACAAAAGTGGTATCAGAGCCATACTGACTGTAGGTCTTGGCCCTAGATAGTTGGTCGTCCCTATAGGTCCTTCAAAATTATTTTCTAAATTAAAAGACCTAACCAAGAAGAATAATGTGTTCTTCACTTATCTCATTCCTCTATTTCTGTCCTTACCACCAATTCCTTCTTACCTTTTGCTGAAACTTCTTCCTCTTACCTCTGCTAAATTGAGCCAAAATCTTACCTGAGTTATCTTGAGTAGTAAACGATATACCACACTTTTAGAAGATGGCATCGAGTACCTGTTGCTACCATAATCATGAAGGAAGGAATCATCAAGCTCGTGGAAGAATGGATCAATGAAGAATATCAAGAGCTAGAAGACTCAATGCCTCAAATAGCCAGTAGAGACTCATGTGTGGGAGTCGCGTTTCCTAAGATAGGAGTGTCACCCATGTAGACGGTAGTTTTCGTGGTTAGGTTGAATTGGTTCTTCTTGATTGCTGAGTGTGCAGTATGCGTTGCAAAGCTTTTAGGCTTATATAAGCAGCCATACCAAGTTATTAATATTGATTGCTTAAAAAAAATTATTGGGTTAAGCCTATCTTTCCTGTGTTAGAATTCTTACTTCTTATCTATGCATTTTCCTTTTTCTCTAACCCCTTGAGGTAATCAAACAGATGGATCAGATTAGTAATAGCAATGGAGCTAGTGGAAGTAGAACTCAACCCAGTGGAAACTCTAAGGATGGATTAGTTCTTCAACCGTCAATACCGTTAGACATGCGGAGTTTTAAGGAGTTCTGACCACTCAGACTCAATTGATGCAAGTAATGATGAAACAAATACAGAATATGACCAATCAAGCTAACGCTCCATCTTTAAAAGCCGAGGATTGGCCGAGATTATTAAAAGGAACACTACCCCTGCAGTTTGTTCTAAGAAGCTAAACATTGTTCTATGAAGAACTGTCAACCAAACAATTTAAAAGATCGTGCGTGCATTCGTTGAAACATAAAATAAGATAAGATAAAAACGCACCCTCCTGAACCTATCAACCTTAATCAAGAAATCAATAAGTAATAAATTACCCACGGTAGGTCACTTGTGTGAGAAAGGAGATTATTTTGCCAAGGGATGTGTTGCGAATCAACAAGTAAGGAATCACAATAAGAGCAGCATTAAGTGCTACAACTGTCACCAAAAAGGCCATTATGTTAATCGATGCCCACAGAGAGAACAAATAATTCCTATAGCCATGGATATACCGAAAGTTACCTTAGTCCGATACATAACACCAAGAATTAAGTGGTGAAATTGCGAGAGAAATTTGCTAAAAAAAAAACCAATTAAAGAAAAAGCGTCTAGGTAAAAATACTTTTCCAATCATAGGATGCTAAAGAAAGAAAGTTCACCCTAGACTCTGCTATATTTGTCACAAACCTGGACACTTTGCCAATAAGTGCCCTTAAAGGAAAGCAATCACGTCAGTTTAAGTCAATCCCAGCTTCGTCCCTAACGAAGCCCTAGCGTCAATGCTAAATAAGGAAAGTTAGGAGCCATGAGTTTACTTAGGGCAATATCGTAACCCTATCTGCAAAGCAGAGAAATTAGTAATGAATTTCATGAAAAGGTCTTATTGTCGAAAGAATTAAAACAGAGATGGTTGATACATTGGTATACAGAATAGTGGAATAAAAAAAAGCAATAAAACGAAATGATGATTCTCTAAGAGTATTCCGGCATTTACAGTTCACCTGAGAAGGATGTACGGGAAATAGCGGCTAGATTAGTGGTACCCAGTGTGAGCTTGTTAACCAGAGGATTTGTCATCGTCAGTAAAGTACCGTTTTAAACCAGAAGATTAAGGGTTCAGTGCTTATTGGGCGAGTAAGGTTCAAGCAAATCAAATGGCGAATGGATACTTAGGCCTTTGACGTTACTATTGAAATTAGTTGGATGCTCAACCCATAAAACTACTTTGGTGGAGAATATATGTTGATTTAAAACCCTAGATATGAAAAAACAAGAGTAATCATAGTTCGACTTAGCCAGCAAATAGATAGTAGCGTAGAATTTGCTAACTAAAGGATGCGTCAGTTGTTAGAGAATATATTAATATATTTCCAAGAAATTGCTTAATATGCCATCATAACGAATAATCAAGTTCGGGAACGAATTAGTGTCTGGTAGAGCATAGGAATCATATCAAAGAGCTACTAGGAAGAGTTTAGGGAAGACTTAGTGTGTCACCGTAGGAGTTCTCGTTTATATATATATATATATATATATATATATATATATATATACATAGAAGATCGGGAGAATGCACCAAATCATGCTTTAAATAAAGAAAAGATCAAAAACAAGTATCTAATATCAAGATCGGAGGAAATTGGAATTTCTCTAAGATAAAGCTTCGCTTAGATTATTACCAATCAAGGAGTCGTGCGAAGAATGTTTTTAGGGTTACGTTCTTTGCACGATATGGACAAAATGAATTCTAATTATATCTCTCAGATTGACTAATGCCTCGCGTATGTATATGGTGTTTATGGGTTACTGGTATAAATTCGTGACAATCGTATAGATAACATTCTAGCATACTCTAAAATAAGAGGAAAACATGTAGAACCTAGAAACAAGTTTTGTGAGAATAATGGTCGCACGCTGAAGTTCAATAAGTGTGAATTTCTAGAAGAAAAGATGGAATCCCGTTAGTCACGTATGGATTGCTAAAGGAGTCGATATTGAAACAAGCAAGATGGAAATTGTGTTACATCGGAATCGACCAAAGTTCGTTACTTGGATTGAAGGTTCTAGGAAGGGCAAGACACCATAATACTTCATAGTAAGGTTTTCGACAATAGCTAAACCTCTTATGCGACTGTGGAGGTAGCTTCCAGAAACCGAAGAAACGATTAATATCAATGTTTGTGTTAGTGTTACTAGCTATGTGGAATAGTTTCAATATATAAGGATGATGCTTCTAGACATAATCTGAGAAGTGAACCAACGTTGTTGCATAAACGATGAGGCAGTTGAGACTACCCTACATATGGCTTGGAGTTAGTTGTTGTAGTGCGCGTAGAAAAAAAAATGGTGTCACTATCTCATCGAAAATAAATATGAGCCTTAAGAATCTAAATATATTTACTCAGTCCCACCTTAATGTAGGATGAAGATAACGGGTGGAAAGGATCAAAGATTCTAGTGTAAAAAAAAATCCATAAGGCATTTTAGTTAGGCCAATATGGTAAACAACGTTTGAGTTACAAAGCCACATTGCAATTAGGTTAATGATGAACGGTCAACCAGAGTTATGCTAAGAATTCGAGAGGCCGAAACCGAAAATGTTCGACAAAATTTCATAGCTGCCTTAGAGATAAAACCAACCTTACATAAGATCACAGAAAGTTCAAAGGAAGAAAAATACAAGATCAAGTCAAAAAAAACAGAGAAGGCTTAGTCAAGAAGCAGAATTTTGAGTGATTAAGATACCATGAGGATGTCAGGGCAAAACGGTGCGCTAGATAAGAATATCCTAAATTCTAAGTACTTGATTTATTCATAAAGTGCCAAGATGTATTAAGATCTAAAGAAAAAGCATTGGTGGTCTAAAATTAAGAGTGGAGTTGTTGGATATTATGCTCGATGTAACACGTAAAGCAGAAGCAATGCATTGGGGACCTAAAGGATCATTGCAATTAGTATAGAATTCCTGAGTGGAAATAAGAGGCAATTCATTAAATGAATCCTTAGAGTAAATTGACCATAAAGGATACGAATTTGGAGGAATCGCTATTAATTGATTAACCAAAGTTGCTCGGTTCATACCACTAAGGACTACATATTCAAAAGGTCATTTGGTATATCTGTATACGACAGGGCTTGAGTAATTACGTAAGGTGCCAAGAAGATTGAGTCCGATATAGGTATCCAACTTATCTCAAGATTTTAGAACAAGTTACATGCAGCAATAAGAACTCATTTTAAATTTCAGCACCGCTTATCATCCGCACGCCGATAGTCAAATAGAGAGATAATCAGATTTCAGAAGGTATGTTGAGAGCATGTGCGTTAGCTTACGCTACATCTTGGGATAGGTGCTTACTGTATGCAGAGTTCAGTTATAACCATAGTTACCAGGCTAGTTACAGATGTCACCATTTAAAGCCTTATAGGGTCGTGCCTGCCATACCCTGTTGAACAAAACGAGGGAGTGATTAGTATCTAGGCCTGAGATACCCAGAGAGGCCGAGGAACAAGTTGCCATGATCAGAGAAAAAGCAGCAGAAGAGTATGCTGACAATCGTCGTCGGGAATTAAGTTTTGAACCCAATGATTTCGTGTATCTTAGAGTTACTCCCCTCAAAAGTGTTAAGAGATTTCAAGTTAAGGGAAAACTTGCACCCAGGTCTGTTGGGCCAATCAGATTCCTGAGCCGTCAATTAGAGGTTGCGTGATTAGTTGGAGTACCGCGGACATTAGCAAGAGTTCATGGTGTGTTCCATGTGTCACAGCTTAAGAAATGTCTTCGAGTGCTAGTTGAGCAGACGCCGGTAGAGGCTATCGAGTTGCGGGAGGATCTTATCTATAAGGAACACCCGATCAGGATTTTGGATGTAATGGAGCGTAGGACCAGAAATAAGCCCACTCGTTTTTGTAGAATGCAATGGAGTAATCATTCGGAAAATGAGTCAACCCGGGAGCATGAAGATGATCTGAGAGCAGAATTCCCAAACCTATTCTCTAGTTAGCCCTAAATCTCGGGGTCGAGATTCCGTTAAGGGGGGGAGGTTTGTAACATCCCAATTTTTGGACTTTTCAATTATTAAATGTTATTTATTTGCGATTATGATATTTATGAATTTTCTGGATTTATTGGATTTTCTGAGATGTACTTAAATCCTTTCGAATTAGTATATATGGTTTTTGTTAAGAAAAATATATAAAAAGGAAATTTAAAATAAAGTTTTGTCAAAAATATTTTAATTAAGTCTATAAGGTCTCAAAGTATTTTTATAGAATTTTCTTAGAATTTCCTGGTGAATTAAAGAGTTCAGAGAAATCAAATAAGTTTGAGTAATTATCTTTTTAAAAGGAAAACATCAAAAGGATCTTGTGATTAGTGATGGGCTCGGCGCCAAGTTGCCATGTACGCTGGTACGTGGTAACGAAGCAAGCGACCATCGGCTTATTCTAGAAACCTGCGTGGCCGTTGATGGCGCGATGGAGGGCTAGAATACTTCGTGTCCGTATGGTCTCATTGAGCCGAGTTGATTAGGACTCGCCGTGTGTCCCATTTGGAATTCGGATATCGATCAAGAAATCCGCCGTGGGTGGCGCGGCACGAGTACGATTGCCGCCCTTTTGTTTCCGACGTGGATTGGAAATCGGAGTCAACGTGGCCATCGATCACTCTCGTAGAAGGATACGTATTCGGTTGGAGGTTCTGGCGCCTTACCGCTCGTGTCAACGTGGGAGGACTCGGTTGTCGCCTGTTCCGAAGAGGACCGCAGCAACGGCGTGACCGAGTCCACCTGTGCGCCAGCGCCGAAGCCGTTTCCGGCGGGAGCAGCACCTGGCCGAGACATATACGGTTGGCGCCGAATTCGGCAATGCATCGAGTCCTTCCATCAAACGCACGAAAAAAAGGAAGGCTTGGCTCGCGTGGCCGATTCAGTTACCATCGCTAGGCGCCGAGTCCGTCTAGGAGTTGTAGTCCGGCTCAGGCAGGAAGTGCAGGCGCGTTGGCTATTTAAACCCCGCTTAGGCATCGCCAGAGAATCGAGTAGCCAAGGGAAAAACCGAGAGCGCGTGAGTCGGTAGCGCTGTCACCCGAGGAATCGCGAGGAATAGCAGCACGCAGGCGTCGTCGAAAGGATCGAGCGACAGAAGAATCGGGAGCGCCGTCGTCCGAGTTTTTGCGGGAACAAAGAAAACCGCCGAAGATTTCGCGGCGCCGTAGTTCCGCCGGAGCATCGCCAGGGAAGGAGATCGCCTTCGGATCGTCGTCTTCTTCGAGTCCGGCGAGTTTTCGCACGTGGTCCAACCATCACCGATCAGAAGCTTCGTCAGCCGTCGGATCTTAATCGAGCAATCGGGATTAAGTCATAACGTTTGGAATCGGTAAGCGTTTCATATTAAATATCAATCATTGGATTTAGATCGGACAGTTAATATTGAGTCGTAGTAGATTTACCCGTGAATCTAGCTAGATTGAGTTCATCACCCGATTTTGCCATGTTTTGTCCGTACAAGTCAAGGGGGAAAGATTCGGATTTTCTTTATAAAAATAATTTGGAAAGGTTTAGAATTTCTAATTCCAGAGTTTGGTTTATTTTCAAAATTTCTAATTACTATAGCTTTTGCATTTGAACTCCGATTTGGGTGATTCAAATTCCGAAACATCTGTAAAATTGAGATCTTTTCAATGGTGGATTTTTATTTGATATTTTTAGTTCATTTGCTATTTGTTCTTGGTGTTCATTTGCTATTTCTTCTCGATTCGCGAGACGTTGAGTTGAGCGAGGTGTCTCAAGAAGGATTATTATTTCAAGAGCGATCTTGAGCAAGACCAGAACTTAATGAAGGCAAGTTGTGCTTTGATCATGTTGCACCCATAAACTAGATTGCATGCTATTTTGCTTTACTTTATCACTTGTTATTTTATGTGTATAAATGATTTGAACATAAGTTTGGGATTAGCTATCGTACCCTTTGAATTATACCCTACCTTGCTAGTTGTATGCCATGATCCACTTGTCACCCTAGGTTGGTTAATTATAGTTGGTTAATACTAAAATCAACATGGATGGTTAGAACGGAATAGAATTGCTTAGCCATGCCACGTCATCACATGTACTCGGATTATCGATAAATAATCTTGACTAATGGAATATGGAACAAAGTTATGAATTTGTGTGTCATGTGTGGTCACACGATGAGATTGAGTTGTGGGGGAAAATGGATGTCACGCAACGATATTGAATTGTTGATGGCACGTGGTGCTTGGTAATCAACTGGGGTGGTTATGATTTTGGGTCGGAGCAAGTGGCAAGGGCAGGATGCCAGGGTGGGCCCGATGGGCAAAGGGTATGTGTTTGTCTTGCTTTGATCAAACCATAAGGACACCTTGCGAGCCTTTGACCTGAGTCAAACTTGCAGCCACACGTCTGCAATGGGACAGTCTAGCTGACTAATTTGCAAATGCTTAACTTAAGTGCTATCATGGTGGTGTGGGTCCGGGGGTTACGGGGAGAACTCACATGGCGCAAGAGGGGGGCCCTGTTGTGGCGGCGTAGCCCTTCAGTGTTGAAACCTTAGCGGGTAGCACTGGGTTAAGAGTATGCATTGTAAAGGCTTTGTCATGATATCTCTGCCGGCATACCAAAGGAAGTGTGCTACTGGCCAGGCACAAAGAGAATATCATGTCGTGTGGGTAAAGTGCATAACCTCTGCAGAGTGTACAATCTATTCGAGTAGCCGTGCTCACGGTATTGAGCAAAGCTCGGGGATTACAGTCAAGGGTTTAGACCTTTTTGAAAACTTGGGACGGATGACAGGTTGTCATGAAAAGTTGAATCTTGACTTAGGTTGAGAAACTTGGTTTACTTGAGAAATGCCGAATCTATCTATTCTCGTTATTTGTTTTATTGTCTTTTCAATCTATTTCTTGTATTTGTTTATAAATGCCGCCATCGCTAATAACCATGTTAGCCATTCCTTTGGAATAAGCCTTGCATATAGATATAATAGGATTGCATTCTGTGCACAACTTGTTGAGTACTGTGTGTACTCACCCTCGCCTACAACATCATCAGAGCTGAAGAAGGAGTACCATGAAGGGACGAATGTTTAGGGTGCGAGCCTTGTCAGTTGCCTGTGGTATACTGAGGGGTTTATCTACGTCTTCATTCCCCTGCAGTTTAATTCGTTGTTCAGCCTCGTGAGGCATCATTAAGTAAGTTGACCATAAGGTCAGTCAACTAGTAATATTTAGTATATATGGTCTTTTATCTTATTTTCGCTATGTATGATTGTGATATTCACTAATGTTGAGCCTGTGTGCACTAGCGTGATCCTGGACTAGTGCGGTATACACAGAGGGTCCGGATTTGCATATTCGGGTCCCGACAGACACATTGGCTAAAAGCGAATGGCTTAAAAGCGACTTAAGCCAAAAAATTTTTAACTATAGGAAAAAAATCTAACACAAACAAATAGGACACATTCCAATGCAAAATCAGGATGAATGCAAGAACTGACTAGCTCAACAAGCATGTCCAACTATTTAGCTTATCACCCATTCTTAATTATAGACTTCTTCATTACTACCGATTCATATTATAAAGTTTAGAAAACTTAATACTTAAGGTTATTTGGCTATTAGGATTTGTATGCAAAACATGATGAAATATGGTTTTTTTATAATTAGATGATTTATATCTTGTATAACAATTCTAAGCTAATTCCATAAATTTACATTATTCGTTGTTTTGGCTAATACATTATATTCATTGTTGAAACGGCTTATATGGCATTGCAAAGTTTATACTATTTGGAATCGGAGAGAACGCGAAGCGAATGATTAACTCTTATAAGGGTTTTGAACTAGCTTGATTTAAATGGAAAGCATACTGTAATTAAGATATTTTTGTAGAATATGGTAGCTCAAACTTTGTAGAGTGTTACTAAACTAGTTTTACTGATTTTAGTATTTAGACGAGTTATTTTATCTGTTGTTGAATTAGTCTAAATGATCACAATGCAAACACTAAATTGGATCAAGATTCATTTTGAGTTTGCAACTATACTATACATGATTCTTTACTCATTTTTCAGGCATTAACAGAATGCAATCCTGATGCGCACGGTGGCCCGATCTTCCGACAGGTAGAGGTAAGTCGATTGGTGGAGACTCGACGTTGACGATCCGGCTTCCGATCAGAACCGATCCGAACCCAGCAATCGCAACACCACGGCTCCGTTGGTTATCAACCTTGCACAAACATGGTTGACCTTGCCAAGAAGGCTTATCCCTGCATGCGAATCGAGAACACAAGCAAGAACATAGAAGAAGCAATCTGAAATTGCGAATTATATTAAGCACATGAGTTGGGGTTCCACAAACCGATGAACGGCGACACTGTTCAAAGACAGAATTGATCTAAGCAAAACCCAAGTCCTAGATGAGGGTTTGGGTGGTTATTTATACTAGGAGAGCAGGAGGGGGTCGTCCATAGCATTGGAGATCTAATACAACTCAAATTGAAAACACCAAGCCTACTTTGATTAGAGTTTGACTCGGACTGAAAAAGCAACGTTTGGTTTTTGGCAGTTTCCGGACGCATCTCAAGAAATTTTGAGGTGAGGCCAAATCCTTTGGAAATAGACTCCAAGATCTTTCAAACGTGTACTCATGGGTCTCCAGAGCCCTCCGGAATCAAAAGTTATGGAACTTTAAAGTCAGTGCTGTTGCTGAGGCCGAACTGGACTCGAACTCTGACTGAAAAAGTATTCTGGATTGTTTTGCATATTCCCGTTGACTTCGAAGTCCAATTGACCTGAAACTAGTGCCATTGGAATGGTTGTCTCCTTAGCTTTCAATACATATATGGATCATTGAAATCGGAGTCCGTTTGTGGCCTGGGCGACGATTTTAGTGAACACTGCTCCTGGTGGCCGAGGTAGTCGACTCCGAGTTGAATTGGGACTCCGACTCCGAGATGAATTGGGACTCCAACTTGACTTGGACACCCTCCTTGCCTCCCTCCTGGCCCTTGCTAGTTCCCAAGGCCTTCATGATCCTCTCCAAAATTCCTAAGTACAATATAATCGATAATATCATTATGTAGCGTACCATCCTCACAAGTATATACATAGGCACTTAGGAACGAGCTCACCTGTTGATTCAATTGCCGTGCTCGTGCTCTTGTGATCGGTCCTTGCATCACAACTGGAGAAGTCTCGGCCGTATGCAGAGGAGTGATGTCCTCATCAAATCCTAGAAGTGTTTTAAAGCTAGTTTGGCATTATTTTAACTTTAATTGCAATAGAGTATCTATTTATTTACTGCTGTAATTATCATTTTCTTCTGTTAAAAGAATGCAAATTAAGTTCGATTCTAAGTATTTTTATATGGACAAGCCCCTACTGATTTCAGGAACTGCATGCAAATTAATTTATTGTTTTATGAGGTATTCTTCTACTATTCTTACTAATGATCATACTAAAGTTTATTCATGGTCGCAATGCAATACATTAAACTTAGTTCAAATGTTTAATATCTCTGCATGATTTGGCTTATTATAAGCACACAAATATATACTAGGGTTTAATGATTGCAAAACAAATACTATAAACTTAATTCAATAATTCTATAATAATCCAGAGTAACTATATCTATATCTATATTAATAGAAACAACAAGTAATATTCAAGGTATCTTCTTTGTTTAAAGGCAAGGAAATTGGCACTCAATTCATTAATTGGCACCTGAGGACTAATTTAATTGCAAATTAAATCGCTTTGTCTGTATAAATAAAAGCAACAAATGATATTGAAAGCACCTCATTTATTTTAAAGGCAAAAAATCTCACAATAATCATAAAAAAAAATTGATGCTCATCTCAAGGAAGATAAAAAACAAATTGTCAAACGATAATGGACGGTGGACATTGACATATACGAAGCTTTGGCTTACGTGGCTCTATTGCACGTACTTTCTTTTTTTTAAAAAAAAATTTGTCTCTTTCCAAATGAAATTATAAAGATAGCTATGTTCCCAACAGCGAAAACAGTAGCAAGCAATATGTGTCATCTGTTGCGCCCTCTAGCTTGGCAGGTACCCAGGGCTACGACAACCAACCTACTGAGCACACCGGACTTGACAAGACCTGCTACATACACTATCCGAGCTCAGTAGTATCCCCTTCATCGAAGTTTAACGGCTCGGCAGAGAGGTACCATGGTAACGAGCTCGATAGATACCTTTGTGATACTCAAGCTTGGTGGAGGGTATTTATGATGCTAATAATCTCTTGTGGTAGAGGATCGTGGTATGTGACATGTTCTATCTACCGGTGATTCTATGGTCAAGGAAGAGTCTAGATATGTAATTTCATTTAGAAGAGAACTAAAAAAATACATATACACAAGAGGCTACGAACACACAAGCTTCTAACATATATTACCGCCGGCGGTAGAGAAAGGAAGCAGAGCAGCGGCTAGGGCACACCGCCGGCGCTACTCCGGTGGATCTCCGGCGACGGCAACGGCACGGGGAGGGAGAGCTCGACGAGGCGCATCCGGAGAAGGAAGTGATTCGGCCGGAGAGGTCAGGGGGAACGGGCGGCGAGGGGGTGGGGTCGAGGCGGTGTGGGCGAGGGGGCGGCGACGACGTCGAGGGGAGGGGGCAGCGATGGGGCGACGCGAGGCGGCGTCGGCGAGGGGGCAGCGTCGAGGTCAGGGGGCGGTGTCGGAATGAGAGATAAGCTATCTAGGGTTTTGAGCGCTAGAGTGGAGGATGAAACGATCTGCACGAGTGGCCCTTTTATAGGGCTCACTTATCACAGACGGCTCTATTATATAACCGTCTGTGATAGTAACATCACAGACGGTTCTTAAATATAGCCGTCTGTGATAGTTTTGTATCACAGACGGTTCTGTATTAAAACCGTCTGAGAAATTTTCTATCACAGACGGTTTTGGGTTAAAACCGTCTATGAAATTTATAATCCCAGACGGGTATACCATAGAACCGTCTGTGATTAGGATTCTCTCATTGAGCCTGAGTTGATTAGGACTCGCCGTGTGTCCCATTTGGAATTCGGATATCGACTGAAGAAATCCTGCTTCGTGGGTGGCGTCAGCGGAGTACGGTTGCCGCCCTTTTGTTTCCGACGTGGATTGGAAATCGGAGTCAACGTGGCCATCGATCACTCTCGTAGAAGGATACGTATTCGGTTGGAGGTTCTGGCGCCTTACCGCTCGTGTCAACGTGGGAGGACTCGGTTGCCGCCTGTTCCGAAGAGGACCGCAGCAACGGCGTGACGAAGTCCACTGCGGCGCACGGCCGTTCCAGGGAGCAGACTGCCGAGACATATCGGTTGGCGCCGAATTCGCAATGCATCGAGTCCTTCCATCAAACGCACGAAAAAAGGAAGGCTTGGCTCGCGTGGCGATTCGCCATTACTCGCTAAGGCGCCGAGTCCGTCTAGGAGTTGTAGTCCGGCTCAGGCAGGAAGTGCAGGCGCGTTGGCTATTTAAACCCCGCTTAGGCATCGCCAGAGAATCGAGTAGCCAAGGGAAAAACCGAGAGCGCGTGAGTCGGTAGCGCTCACCCGAGGAATCGCGAGGAATAGCAGACGCAGCGTCGCCGAAAGGATCGAGCGAGAAGAATCGGGAGCGCCGTCGTCCGAAGTTTTTGCGGGAACAAGAGCACCGCGAAGATTTCGCGCCGTAGTTCCGCCGAGCATCGCCAGGAAGGAGATCGCCGGATCGTCGTCTTCTTCGAGTCCGCGAAGTTTTCGACGTGGTCCAACCATCACCGATCGAAGCTTCGGCACCGCCGGATCTTAATCGAGCAATCGGGATTAAGTCATAACGCTTTGGAATCGAAGCGTTTCATATTAAATATCAATCATTGGATTTAGATCGGACGTTAATATTGAGTCGTAGTAGATTTACCAGAACTAGTTAGATTGAGTTCATCACCAGATTTTGCCATGTTTTGTCCGTAAAGTCAGGCAGGAAAGATTCGGATTTTCTTTATAAAAATAATTTGGAAAGGTTTAGAATTTCTAATTCCAGAGTTTGGTTTATTTTCAAAATTTCTAATTACTATAGCTTTTGCATTTGAACTCCGATTTGGGTGATTCAAATTCCGAAACATCTGTAAAATTGAGATCTTTTCAATGGTGGATTTTTATTTGAATTTTTTAGTTCATTTGCTATTTGTTCTTGGTGTTCATTTGCTATTTCTTCTCGATTCGCGTAGACGTTGAGTTGAGCGAGGTGTCGGAAGAAGGATTATTATTTCAAGAGCGATCTTCGGAGCAAGACCAGGAACTTAATGAAGGCAAGTTGTGCTTTGATCATGTTGCACCCATAAACTAGATTGCATGCTATTTTGCTTTACTTTATCACTTGTTATTTTATGTGTATAAATGATTTGAACATAAGTTTGGGATTAGCTATCGTACCCTTTGAATTATACCCTACCTTGCTAGTTGTATGCCATGATCCACTTGTCACCCTAGGTTGGTTAATTATAGTTGGTTAATACTAAAATCAACATGGATGGTTAGAACGGAATAGAATTGCTTAGCCATGCCACGTCATCACATGTACTCGGATTATCGATAAATAATCTTGACTAATGGAATATGGAACAAAGTTATGAATTTGTGTGTCATGTGTGGTCACACGATGAGATTGAGTTGTGGGGGAAAATGGATGTCACGCAACGATATTGAATTGTTGATGGCACGTGGTGCTTGGTAATCAACTGGGGTGGTTATGATTTTGGGTCGGAGCAAGTGGCAAGGGCAGGATGCGGGTGGGCCCGATGGGCAAAGGGTATGTGTTTGTCTTGCTTTGATCAAACCATAAGGACACCTTGCAGCCTTTGACTGAGTCAAACTTGCGACCACATCGCTGCAATGGGACAATCTAGTGACTAATTTGCAAATGCTTAACTTAAGTGCTATCATGGTGGTGTGGGTCCGGGGTTACGGGAGAACTCACATGGCGCAAGAGGGGCCTGTTGTGCGGCGTAGTCTTCAGTGTTGAAACCTTAGCGGTAGCACGGGTTAAGAGTATGCATTGTAAAGGCTTTGTCATGATATCTCGCGCATACCAAAGGAAGTGTGCATCGCTGCACAAAGAGAATATCATGTCGTGTGGGTAAAGTGCATAACCTCTGCAGAGTGTACAATCTATTCGAGTAGCCGTGCTCACGGTATTGAGCAAAGCTCGGGGATTACAGTCAAGGGTTTAGACCTTTTTGAAAACTTGGGACGGATGACAGGTTGTCATGAAAAGTTGAATCTTGACTTAGGTTGAGAAACTTGGTTTACTTGAGAAATGCTGAATCTATCTATTACTGTTATTTGTTTTACTGTCTTTTCAATCTATTTACTGTATTTGTTTATAAATGCTGCTTTACTGCTAATAACCATGTTAGCCATTCCTTTGGAATAAGCCTTGCATATAGATATAATAGGATTGCATTCTGTGCACAACTTGTTGAGTACTGTGTGTACTCACCCTCGCCTACAACATCATCAGAGCTGAAGAAGGAGTACCATGAAGGGACGAATGTTTAGGGTGCGAGCCTTGTCTGTTCGTGGTATACCGAGGGTTTATCTACGCTTCATTCCCGCAGCTTTAATTCGTTGTTCACCTCGTGAGGCATCATTAATAAGTTGACCATAAGGTCACCAACTAGTAATATTTAGTATATATGGTCTTTTATCTTATTTTCGCTATGTATGATTGTGATATTCACTAATGTTGAGCTGTGTGCACTAGCGTGATCCTCGACTAGTGCGGTATACACAGAGGGTCCGGATTTGCATATTCGGGTCCCGCAGACACATTGGCTAAAAGCTAATGGCTTAAAAGCTACTTAAGCCAAAAATTTTTAACTATAGGAAAAAATCTAACACAAACAAATAGGACACATTCCAATGCAAAATCGGGATGAATGCAAGAACTGACTAGCTCAACAAGCATGTCCAACTATTTAGCTTATCACCCATTCTTAATTATAGACTTCTTCATTACTACCGATTCATATTATAAAGTTTAGAAAACTTAATACTTAAGGTTATTTGGCTATTAGGATTTGTATGCAAAACATGATGAAATATGGTTTTTTTATAATTAGATGATTTATATCTTGTATAACAATTCTAAGCTAATTCCATAAATTTACATTATTCGTTGTTTTGGCTAATACATTATATTCATTGTTGAAACGGCTTATATGGCATTGCAAAGTTTATACTATTTGGAATCGGAGAGAACGCAGGCTTAATGATTAACTCTTATAAGGGTTTTGAACTAGCTTGATTTAAATGGAAAGCATACTGTAATTAAGATATTTTTGTAGAATATGGTAGCACAAACTTTGTAGAGTGTTACTAAACTAGTTTTACTGATTTTAGTATTTAGACGAGTTATTTTATCTGTTGTTGAATTAGTCTAAAGGATCACAATGCAAACGCTAAATTGGATCAAGATTCATTTTGAGTTTGCAACTATACTATACATGATTCTTTACTCATTTTTGGCATTAAGAATGCAATCTGATGCGACGGTGGCCGATCTTCCGACAGGTAGAGGTAAGTCGATTGGTGGAGACTCGACGTTGACGATCCGGCTTCCGATCAGAACCGATCCGAACCCAGCAATCGCAACACCACGGCTCCGTTGGTTATCAACCTTGCACAAACATGGTTGACCTTGCCAAGAAGGCTTATCCTGCATGCTAATCGAGAACACAAGCAAGAACATAGAAGAAGCAATCTGAAATTGCGAATTATATTAAGCACATGAGTTGGGGTTCCACAAACCGATGAACGCGACACTGTTCAAAGACGAATTGATCTAAGCAAAACCCAAGTCCTAGATGAGGGTTTGGGTGGTTATTTATACTAGGAGAGCAGGAGGGGTCGTCCATAGCATTGGAGATCTAATACAACTCAAATTGAAAACACCAAGCCTACTTTGATTAGAGTTTGACTCGGACTGAAAAAGCAACGTTTGGTTTTTGGCAGTTTCCGGACGCATCTCAAGAAATTTTGAGGTGAGGCCAAATCCTTTGGAAATAGACTCCAAGATCTTTCAAACGTGTACTCATGGGTCTCCAGAGCCTCCGGAATCAAAAGTTATGGAACTTTAAAGTCAGTGCTGTTGCTGAGGCCGAACTGGACTCGAACTCTGACTGAAAAAGTATTCTGGATTGTTTTGCATATTCCCGTTGACTTCGAAGTCCAATTGACCTGAAACTAGTGCCATTGGAATGGTTGTCTCCTTAGCTTTCAATACATATATGGATCATTGAAATCGGAGTCCGTTTGTGGCCTGGGCGACGATTTTAGTGAACACTGCTCCTGGTGGCCGAGGTAGTCGACTCCGAGTTGAATTGGGACTCCGACTCCGAGATGAATTGGGACTCCAACTTGACTTGGACACCCTCCTTGCCTCCCTCCTGGCCCTTGCTAGTTCCCAAGGCCTTCATGATCCTCTCCAAAATTCCTAAGTACAATATAATCGATAATATCATTATGTAGCGTACCATCCTCACAAGTATATACATAGGCACTTAGGAACGAGCTCACCTGTTGATTCAATTGCCGTGCTCGTGCTCTTGTGATCGGTCCTTGCATCACAACTGGAGAAGTCTCGGCCAGATGCAGAGGAGTGATGTCCTCATCAAATCCTAGAAGTGTTTTAAAGCTAGTTTGGCATTATTTTAACTTTAATTGCAATAGAGTATCTATTTATTTACTGCTGTAATTATCATTTTCTTCTGTTAAAAGAATGCAAATTAAGTTCGATTCTAAGTATTTTTATATGGACAAGCCCCTACTGATTTCAGGAACTGCATGCAAATTAATTTATTGTTTTATGAGGTATTCTTCTACTATTCTTACTAATGATCATACTAAAGTTTATTCATGGTCGCAATGCAATACATTAAACTTAGTTCAAATGTTTAATATCTCTGCATGATTTGGCTTATTATAAGCACACAAATATATACTAGGGTTTCTTAATGATTGCAAAACAAATACTATAAACTTAATTCAATAATTCTATAATAATCCAGAGTAACTATATCTATATCTATATTAATAGAAACAACAAGTAATATTCAAGGTATCTTCTTTGTTTAAAGGCAAGGAAATTGGCACTCAATTCATTAATTGGCACTGAGGACTAATTTAATTGCAAATTAAATCGCTTTTGTTCAGATAAATAAAAGCAACAAATGATATTGAAAGCACCTCATTTATTTTAAAGGACAAAAATCTCACAATAATCATAAAAAAAATTGATGCTCATCTCAAGGAAGATAAAAAACAAATTGTCAAACGATAATGGACGGTGGACATTGACATATACTGAAGCTTTGGCTTACGTGGCTCTATTGCACGATTTCTTTTTTTAAAAAAATTTGTCTCTTTCCAAATGAAATTATAAAGATAGCTATGTTCCCAACAGCGAAAACAGTAGCAAGCAATATGTGTCATCTGTTGCGCCCTCTAGCTTGGCAGGTACCCAGGGCTACGACAACCAACCTACTGAGCACACCGGACTTGACAAGACCTGCTACATACACTATCCGAGCTCAGTAGTATCCCCTCTTACTGAGTTTAACGGCTCGGCAGGAGAGGTACCATGGTAACGAGCTCGATAGATACCTGCTGTGATACTCAAGCTTGACTGGAGGGTATTTATGATGCTAATAATCTGCTGTGGTAGAGGATCGTGGTATGTGACATGTTCTATCTACCGGTGATTCTATGGTCAAGGAAGAGTCTAGATATGTAATTTCATTTAGAAGAGAACTAAAAAAATACATATACACAAGAGGCTACGAACACACAAGCTTCTAACATATATTACCGCCGGCGGCAGAGAAAGGAAGCAGAGCATGGTAGGCACACGCGCGCTACTCGTGGATCTCCGGACGCAACGACGGGAGGGAGAGCTCGACGAGGCGATCCGGAGAAGGAAGTGATTCGCGAGAGGTCGGGAAGGCGGCAGGGGCGGGTCGAGGCGGTGGGCGAGGGGGCGACGACGCCGAGGGAGGGGCAGGATGGGGCGACGCCGAGGCGGGCGTAGGGGCAGCGCGACAATTTTCTCCTTATATACCAAGTTGGTAGATCAATGTTAAATATATATGTATTATATTACACACCATGCATTACTAACCTTAGATCAACACAATCAAATGGATCCTCAATCACCCTTCAAAATCGTAAGCTTTCTATCACCAAATCACCTCACAGCCGCGCCAAATGAAAAATAGATCCTGAAACCCTAAAATGCGGCAAGCGGCTCGGGTCTCTGTATTATATAATGCGAGGAGGTATCACAGACGGTTTTATACAAAAGCCGTCAATGATAAACATAGTATCCCTGACGGTTCTATAATGAAACCCGTCAGTGATATATCACAGACGGTTTGTCTTATGCAATCAATGATATCGAATATCATCGACGCTTTAGGTAAAACCGCCTCGTATATCTCGAGACGGTTTTACACAAAAGGCGTCAGTGATATTTCTGATATCACTGACTGTTGCATAAGACAAACCGTCTGTGATATATCACTGATATATCTGAGACGGTTTTACACAAAAGCCGTCAGTGATATTTCTGATATCACTGACTGTTGCATAAGACAAACCGTCTGTGATATATCACTGACGGGTTTCATTATAGAACCGTCAGTGATGTTATATATCACAGACGGTTTTAGATAACCGATCTGTGATTAGGCGTTTAATAAAATCATATCTGTAGTAGTGCTATTGCCTACTTTAGTGAGAAATTGAATGGTCCAACTTTGAATTATTCTACTTATGATAAGGAGTTGTATGCTTTAGTGCGGGTATTAGAAACATGGCAACATTATCTTGTGGTATTCCCCACCCCAATCTAATTGAAAAGAAATGAGCCTAGTGTTCAATAAATGTTTAGCATGTCATTGAAAATGAAGAAATGTAGGAGGAACATCAGATTTATACTTCAAAGAATAGATCCAAGTAAATTTGCTGAAATCGTCTATAAAACTAACATAATACTTGTATCCCGAGACACAAGTTACAGTAGGTTCCAAAACATCCGAGAATACAAGTTATAAAGGAGTGGAAGAAACACTAGAAGATAAAAGAAATGGAAGATGGTGACATTTTGCTTGTTGACAAGCATTACAAATAGAAGTGTCGCTGTTATTCGAAGTAACACAAGGAAGATTATTTTTTTTGGTGAACACACTGGATGATGGAAGGTGATGGATGGCCAAGTCTTCAATGCCACAAGTCTTTAGGCACCTTGATGCTAGACATAGCATTCTTATTCAAGGTAGTGATCCCAAAAGGCAAAGGATACAATCCTCCTTCACATTTTCCTTGAAGAAGAATGCTCTTTGTGACCTAATCTTTGATAAAGAGATGTGATGGGTGAATCCCTAGAAAAACTATATTATCAGTAGCAAAACAATTTATACAGATCAGGTTCTTTTCAAATTTTGGAACATGTAAGATATTGCGAAGAGCAAGATTACGAGAGGAAGTGTGAATAGTAGAATGACCAATATGCGCACTGGACAAACCTACACTATTCGCTATACACACTTGTGAAAGCATCTAGGCCCCCAATTCATTTTTGTTTTGGTAATTAATGATAATCATGATTAAACAACTAATATTTTTCTTTGAGAATATTGAAAATAGATTGGTCCTTGATATGGTAGGAGATGAAGCATGAAGATGAAACAAAAGATGATCAACGAAGGATGTGAGAAGCCCTAGTAAAGTTGTGAAGGCCTGAGTTCGTCTACCTAGAGCGGGGAAGAACTAACAAAGTAATCGAGGGAGGCTCCATTGTGGAAAGGAGCCGACATGAAGTTGATCAAGTTACCACAACGTGGATTAGGGGAGACCAGCAAGTCTCCAAGACTACAGGATAAATTTTGTGTCATTCTCTCTTGTGGTTTGATATCTTGAATTCATTTGTGCAATTTTCATTCCTAGCTTGTTTAGTATATTGATCTTGTGCTTAAGATTGTATTCTTGCCTAGACTTAAATTGTCGATGAACCTAGTGAAACCTAGGGAATTTAGGCTAATTTTTAAAATTATAATTCTTGGTTAGACTATTTATTTATTGCAGTAGAGTCGAAGAATTTTAAAAACTTTCTATTCACCCCCCTCTAGTCAGTTATCTTTAATCCTACAAGTGATACTAGAGATTGGACTCTTGTTTAGGACTTTATCGCCTAGAGAGTAAAGGATGGCTAGTGACGCGGTATTCATAGGCAAAGAACCTTTCTTTGATAGCATAAATTATGTGTATTGAAAAATACGTATGACCGTTTATCTCAAGGTCATGAGCCCGAGCATATAGAGAATTGTAGATGAGGGTATTGGTACGGGAGTAAATCCTACACTCACAATTGAACAAGAAGAGTGAAGTTCTCATCTCAATTCTCAAGTAATGAATGCTCTTTTTGGCGCTTTGAACGTGGATGAGTTCAATCGAGTGAACAACCGTGAGACTGCTCACGAAATTTGAACTACCCTCTCGAAAATCCATGAGAGAACATTCTTGATGAAAGAAGAGACAACACTCCAGTGCCAATCGATATGCAAATATTCGGTACTATGAGTGTGATGAGAACGGGCACATTGTCTCTCATTGTCCCAAGAACAAGGACAACAAGACCAAGTTGCCCAAGAAGAACGTGCTTCAAGGGAAGAAAAAGCTCTTCAAGAAGAGGAGTATTCGTATTTCGACACATCCGATGATGACACTCTTTCCAAGAAGAGGGGTCTTGCCGGTGTCGCCATCAAGGAGGCTTCTTCGCCATTTGTCATTCCATTTTGTATCATAGAAAAAGGAGATCATAAGGTAAAACCTAATGATGATGATGAGCCAATATATGATGAAGTAATGTATATGTTTGAGCATTTGAATGATTATCTAGGCAAGGAGAAGTCCATGCATAAGGCCTTGAGAAAAGAGTATCTTTCTCTCAAGGACTCTTATGAGGAGTTAAAGAAAGCTCATGAGACTCTCCTTCGTAAGGATCATTCAAAGTCTCAAAATGATGTAGGTATTACTTACAATATTATCGATGATATGCCTAGACTAGAAAATGATTCATGCTATATATCAAAATCTAGCGTATCTACATCATGTGATGATCTTATTGACATGTCTTCTAGTTCATACTCTAGCTCAATTTCAATTCATCAAAATGTAATTGTTGAAAATAATGAGCTTAAGGAGCAAGTGAGCAAGCTAAGTAAGAGCTTGGATCGGTGTTTCCAGGGTAAGGAGACCCTTGATAAAATCGTGGACAATCAACAGTGCTCCTATAATAAAGAAGGCCTTGGGTTCGTACCCAAGAAATGAAAAAAATAAGCAACAAAGCTCCTAGGTTTATAAAATCAAATGGAAAGCTTTGCTATAAGTGCACGATGTAGGGCATATAGCAAATGATTGCTCATTAGGTAAGGCTCCTAAGAATAATGTTCGTGATTCATACTATGTTCTTAGGAAAAATAGTAATGGTAATATTATTACAAAATTTATTAGCACTCCTATACTCGGTCGTAGAAAGAATTCTATTTGGGTACCCAAAGCCTTGGTTACTAACCTTCAAGGACCCAAACAAATTTGGGTACCTAAAAAGGTTTGATCTTCTTTTTTACGTGAACTACAAAACCGGTGGACGATATTGGGTGTTAGATAGTGGATGCACTCAACACATAACCGGTGACTGGAAGATGTTCACCACATTCGAAGTAGGGAGTTGTCAACATGACAAGATCACTTTTGGCGACAATAGCAAAAGAAAGGTATTAGGATTGGGTAAAATTGCTATCTCAAATAACCTTTCCATTTCAAATGTCTCATTAGTGACCGTTCCTCAAATTTGTGATCTTGGTCTTATTTGTACCTTTTTTAGAGATGGTGTTGTGATTTCTAAATAAAATGATAATTTCCTAGTATTTAAAGGTTTTATATTTGGAAATTTATATTCAGTTGACATCTCCTCAAATGAGTCTTGTTTTCAAACTTGTTTAATCGCGAAAACCTTCGTGGGTTCGTTATGGCATAGAAGACTAGCTTATATAGGGATGATTCAACTTAAAAAGCTTTTAAAAAATGATTTAATTATGGGCTTGAAAGATATAAAGTTTGAAAAAAACAAATAACGTAGTGCTTGCTAAGCTAGTAAGCAAGTGGCTAGTTCTCATCCTACCAACAGTATTATGCCCACATCTAGATAATTGGAGCTCTTATATATGGATTTGTTTGGCCCAACAACCTATAAGAGCACCGGGGGAAATTCTTATTGTTTAGTCATTGTAGATAATTAATCAAGTTATACTTGTATCTTCTTCCTCAATGACAAATCCAAAGCCTCTGGTATTTTCAAATGCTTTGCAAAAAGGGCTCAAAATGAATTTGATTTTAAAATAAAGAAAATCCGTAGTGATAATGGTTCTGAGTTCAAAAATACAAGAATTGAAGATTATTGTGATAAACTTAGAATATTAAAACACAAACTTTCCACTACCTACACTCCGGAGTAAAATGGAGTTGTAGAACAGAAAAATCAAACATTGATTGAAATAGCAAGAAATATGCTTAATGAATATAATACTCCCGATAGCTTTTGGGTAGAAGTCATAAATTCCGCTTGTCATGCTACAAATCGTCTTTATTTGCATCGTCTTTTGAAAGACTTGCTATGAGCTTCTCATTAGAAGAGATCGAACATCTCTTATTTTCGTGCTTTCCGTTGCAAGTGTTATATTTTGAAAAAGGGCGTTCAGCTTTTAAAATTTCAAAGTCGTTCTGATGTTGGTTTCTTACTTGGATATTCTTCTAGTAGTAAGACTTATCATGTCTTCAACCAAACCAAGGGTTTAGTTGAAGATATGTGTGATGTTGAGTTTGATGAGATTAATGGCTCTAAAAAGAGCAAAAAAATTTGGATGATGCAGGTAATGAAGACTTGTGACAAACAATGAAGAATATGATTCTTGGAGATATCAAACCAGAAGAGGACATAGAATATCAACCCTCATCCACTCAAGTTGAACCATCCACTTTTGCAACACCAAGTCAAGCTCAACCAACTGATGTGGATGAGAAGGAGAACGATCAACAACTTCAACCTCTATCTCAAAGAATCCACCATGCAATTTCCAAGGATCATCCAATAGATTAAATATTAGGAGACGTTAGTAAGGGTGTTCAAACTCGTTCTCGTGTTGCTTCTTTTTGTGAACATTACTCTTTTGTCTTCTTTTGAACCCTCTCATGTAGATGAAGCTTTGGATGATCCAGATTAGGTGAATTCCATGCATGAAGAACTCAACAGCTTTGTTCGGAATGATGTATGGACACTAGTCGAAAAACTCAAGGATCACAACGTCATCGACACAAAATGGGTATTTTGAAATAAGCAAGACGAGAATGGTATTATGGTAAGCAATAAGGCAAAGTTAGTAGCACAAGATTTCACACAAATCGAAGGACTAGATTTTGGTAAAACCTTTGCACCTGTGGCTAGATTAGAAGTCACTCGTATCTTACTTGCATTTGCATCTTACTTTAATATTAAATTATTTTAAATGGATGTGAAGAGTTCTTTTTTAAATGGACAAATATCTGAGTTGGTATTTGTTGAACAACCTCCCGGTTTTGAAAGTCCTAAACATCCAAATCATATTTATAAGCTCTCTATGGCGCTATATGGTCTCAAACAAGTTCCTAGAGTATGGTATGAGCGACTTAGAGACTTTCTACTTTTGAAAGGATTCAAAATTGGGAAGGTTGATACAACACTCTTCACTAAAATTATAGACGGAGAATTCTTTGTATGCTAAATTTATGTTGATGATATTATCTTTGCCTCAACTAATGAAGAATTTTGCAAAAAATTTGGTGATATGATGTCTAGGGAGTTTGAGATGTCCATGATCGGGGAGTTGAGCTTCTTCCTAAGACTTCAAATCAAATAACTCAAGAATAGGACGTTTGTGAGTCAAACCAAATACCTAAAGGATCTACTCAAGAGGTTTTGCATGGAGGACGCGAAACCCATCAAGACTCCCATAGCATCCAACAGGCATCTAGACCTCGATGAGAGAGGTAAACCAGTAGATTTAAAGTTTTATCATTGTATGGTTAGTAGTTTGCTTTATATTACTATATCTAGGCCCGATATCATATTTAGTGTTTGCATGTGTGCACATTTTCAATCTTCACCAAAAAAGTGTCATTTAATAGCCGTTAAAAGGATTCTAAGATATTTAAAGTATTCCTTAAATATAGGCTTATAGTATCCTAAGGGTACTAAATTTGATTTGATTGAATATTCGGATTTGGATTATGCGGGTTGCAATGTGGATAGAAAGAGCACATCGGAAAGTTGTCAATTTCTAGGTAGATCCCTTGTTTCATGGTTTCCAAGAAACAAAATTCTGTAGCTCTATCTATTGTAGAAGCCGAATATATATCTGCCGGTTGTTGTTGTGCTCAATTCTTGTGGATGAGGCAAATTTTGATGAATTATGGATTAAATTTTAAAAAGTATGCCTCTTTTATGTAATAATGAAAGCACGGTTTAGATAGCCAACAACTCAGTCCAACATTCAAGAACCAAACATATAGATATCTGTCATAATTTTTTAAGAGATCATGTGAGTAAAGGTGATATTGTGATTAGTTACATTAGAACCAAAGATCAATTAGCGGATATCCTTACCAAGCCTTAGATGAAGCCCGCTTTTGCAAATTGAGGAATGAACTAAATGTCATATATATTTCAAATATAGCTTGAAAATTTGTACCATGATTGTTTCTTATTTGGTGTTATTGGCTCTTATTCGATTTTCTAATCATTTTAATGAGCAATACATTGAGGGGAGATATCTGATTCCAAACCGACCAAAAAAAATATGATTTAGGATATGGAAAGAGAGATATCCAACCCAATCCGAGCCGATTGCACCCCTAGGGCCAAGTTGCCGAAGGCTGCTACCTCCCCCAAGAAGGTCTCGGTGCTCTTCCTTCTTCATCGACATTCAGATCAATTGACCAAAATTTGTAATGGCATCTTCTTCTCCGGTTCAGTTTTTCTTATGTTTTAATTTCCGCATTATGTTTTGGTGATCATGATTTAGGCTAGTTCATGTTTTAGTTTACCTTAGATTTAACACCACGAAGTATATAGACAAAGTCAATGAGCTCCTAAATCTGCCAAAAAAATCATCTAGATGTGAAATTAGAAGAATGATTTGGTTTGCTTTGGTGGAAGCACTAACAAGTAATAATACCTCTAACAAACATGCTAAAATCATCGTTGGTACCTCTTATGGAAAAGCACCTTTTGAGCAATATGTGTGTTTTGACTCCCCAACAATACAATACCAAAAATCTCACATGGTAACAAGTCATATTGTGATTGTAATCAAGACAATGTTGCACGTATAAACGACAAACGTAACCAAATTTCAACCTCTTCTCATTGTAAATAGAGCACGGTACAACTTCTAGACGTGGCTGCGATGCTTCGAGAGGTAGCTAAGAAGACGGTGATCTGAACATAGATGCTCTCCTGCTCAGCTGGAACGACGGCTGTTCGAATTGTGTTGTAGTTTTCCATGCACGTTGTTATTACTTTCTTGTTTTCTGGGTTACTACTGTTTCTGAGAAAACTTTAGTGCTACTTGTGCTAAGTCCTTTTGTAGCACTGTATGAGTAGCTGTGACATCGTTTTTACCCTGCACGAGCAGATGGACGTGGTTAACAATCCATATATGGGGTTAAGTGTGAATACAAAACTGTATCAGAACATATTAATGTCCCCACTTGAAAGGTTTTTTTCTTCTAGCAAAAAAACTAATGATTGTAAATTTGTAGCGTAAGTGTTCATCTTCCTCATAATAACAATAGTTGTACTCCCTCCGGTCACAGATAATGTTGTTTTGGACTACTATCTGTCAGCGTATTCTACGCTAGGGTACCCTCTCCGCCGCATAAGGTGCGGTCCGCGTGGGGCCCGGCGAGCAGGTGGGCGAACACGCCGCCTTCGCCGCCCCGCCGTGCGGGCACTGGCAATCGGGCGGCGACCACGCCCGCCGGCAGCGCGTTGGTCCACTTGGCGCCCGGCGAAGGGTCGGTGAGCACGCCGTCGCTGGCACCTACCCACGGGTACCGGCAACGGGCGGCGACCACGTACCACGGCCAGCGCGGTCCACGGGCGCCGGCCGAAAGCAGTGGGCGAACACGCCGCTGCGCGCGGCGCCCGTCTGGTGGCAACGGCAACGGGCGGCGACCACGGCCGCGGCCAAAGCGCCGGCCCACGTGGCGCCCGGCGAAAGCAGTGGGCGAAAGCACGCCGCCGCTGGCACCCGGCGGTATGGCGGTGGCGGCGATTGGCGAGGACGCCTCGCCGCCGCCAAACCGCATGGCAAAAGGTGGGGCGCGGTGGTTTCGCCGGCGATCCTTCCACTATCGCATCGCGTCGAACGGCAGTTCGCTGTGGCAGCTTATCACCGCAAGGGTTTTCGCAACAAGCCCATTCCTCTAACGCCTCACCGCCTCATGAAGGGGTCCCATCCGCGGACCGGCAAAGCCACGCAGAGGCATTTAATGAGGCCGAGGAACGGGACAAGACGGGAAGGAGCATTAAATGTACTTAGATCAAGATGATGACCCCTTTACCTACCCCTGCTAGCCCCGGCCTATATAAGGGCATTCAAGCATGGGGAAAAGGGGGATCTTTTGGATGGTCGACCGATCAAGGAGTCCAACAGACAAGTATACATTGAAAAGCTAGCAGGAGAACTTGTAACCCAAGAACCCTGTGCTGGCTCAAGAGATTCCATAAGAAATTTAGCAGGACGTAGGGCTATTACCCTTCTCACAAGGGGGCCTGAACCTGGGTAAAATCCTCTTGTTCCTCCTAGTTCATAGGTGCCGGAACCCTCCGTGTGGGAGTGTTCTAGGGTTTTCGCCCTCTGGGTTAGCCAGCCGCGAAGACGCCCTCCTATCGAACCAAACCCGGTCTGTAGACTCCGGGCCTGTCAGGCGGAATACGCCGACAGGGGCGCGCCAGGTAGGGGGCTAGTGGTTGGTTTCCCCGCCCACTCTCTGGTGAGTTTCGGCGTTCTTTGCCCGGAAGCAAGCCCGCCAGATCCGAGATGACAGTTCGTCGTCAAGAACTCGCGGGGTGAGCGGCACCAAGGTGCCTCCCAATGGTCTCGCGGTCGGAGGATCCTCTTGATCCGCCTCCCTCAGCAGGCGGTGGTTTTGCTCCTTTGGAGCGGGCGGCACCCTGCGGCGTCGCCGCCATGGAGGCAGCCACCCCGCCGTAACCGTGATGTCGTCTGCTCTTCTGACCACCCCGGTGGAACTTGCGGGACTCTCCGCCACCTGCGGGCTTTGAGCGCCGCCGTCTCGTGGATGCGCCCACCGGTAGGGCTCTCGACCAGCGGGTACCGCCGGTACATCGCTGCTCGGGCGATGCCGAGTGCACCCAGCGCCTAGCCGCCTAATGAAGGTAGCTCGGCCAGCGGCGCCGGTCCCGCCCGCAGGGACCGTGGGGACCTCCGCACGCTTGATTTAAAGCCGCCAGCTGCTGGCGATGATCTTCGCGGCCGTCTGCCGCCGCCTGCCCGAGGCCGCTGCTGAAGTAGATAGTCTCCGACGGTGAGAGTCTCCCAAGGCTCATTCCTGACCGAGGAGGAGGTTCGCCTCCGACTCAAGAGGGAGCTGTGCCCGGCTTCCCTGGTGCGGTTCTGACCGGCTCCCGGGAGCGGCTAGGTTCCTCAGATGGCGCCGGTGCTGCTTTTCTCGACGGTCGCGCCGCGTGGTGTGGCTCGGCTGTGTTTCCAAGATCCTCGAGAAGTATGATGGCACCACCAACCCATAAGAGTTCTTGCAGATATACACTACGGGGGTGCGAGCGGCCGGTGGATCTGAAAAGGTCATGGCCAATTATCTTCCGACGGCCTTGACGGGCTCTCGCCCGTTTTTGTCGTTGAACCTCGAGGGTTTGGTGCACTCGTGGGAGAGCAGCGACCTCTTTGTCGCCAACTTTCAAGGTTCTTTTGCGCAGCCAGGCGTGGAGGACGACCTCCACGCCCTGGAGCAGGAGAAGGGGGAGTCCTTGCGCGACTTCATTCGGCAGTTCTGTCATTGCCGCAACACGATCCCCCATATCTCGGAGCAGTCGGTTGTCATCGCCTTCCGGAGGGGCGTACGCGACCGCAAGATGAAGGAGAAGATGGCTACCCACACCATCAGCACCACCTCCGAGCTTTTCTTCCCGCGGGTGGCCGAGGTAAGGATGAAGCCGGGACCTCGAAGGGTTCCGGCCATGCAGGAAAGAAGGCGCGGAAGCGCGAGGCAGGAGAGGCCAGGCAGGTCTTGGTCGCCGAGCGCGATGATGAAGACCGCGCCACGAAAGCGCAATCGCCGGGATAGGCGCGACGATCGCCGTGACCGCCGCGATAATCGCCGCGACCGGCGTGAGGATTGTCGTGGCCGGCGCGATGACCGCCGCGGTCGGGGGAACGACCGCCGCAAGCAGAAGGAGGGCGAACTCTACTGCCCCATTCACAGGAGCAACACGCACGACCTGGACGGCTGTCGGGTCGTAAATAGGATGGTGGAACAGAGGCTCAAGGAGCGCCACCCTGATGATGATCAAGATGAAGACCCCGCCCCGCTGGCTTTCCAGCAGGCGGATCACACTGTGGCATACATCCATGGTGGTTCATCCACCATTCCCTCTAACGCCGCTTATAAGCGGCTGAAAAGGGAGGTGTGTGCCACGGCGTCGAGCTCGGGGGCGGGTCGGACACTGAAGTGGTCGGAGCAAATGATCACCTTGAGTCGGGCTGACCACCCTGAGAGCACCCCCGGCCTAGGGCATCTCCTGGTTGTGGTGGCACCCACGATTCGGAATGTACGACTGGGGCGGGTGCTAGTGGACGGAGGCAGTTCTACGGCCTTCATGGCGCTCCAGATCCCACAGCAGGATCTGCGTCCAGCCCTCCCATTCTTCGGAGTAGCCCCGGAGGCTGGCTTGATCCCCATGGGACAAGTGTGCCTCCTTGTCACCTTCGGGGAGAAGGAAAATTATCGCACCGAGATGGTGGATTTCGAGGTCGCCGATTTCGACCTCCCATATAACGCCCTACTTGGGCGACCGGCGTTGGTCAAGTTCATGGCGGCTACCCACTATGCTTACATGGTGGCGAAGATGCCGGGGCCCAGCGGTCCCATTGTGATCTCCGTGGATAGGTCAGAGGCCCTGCGCTGCCACAAGCAGGCTTGGGATCTGGCTGGTGCCACTTGCGTCGGCCGCGCCGACGACACTTCCTCGGGAGCCCCTCAGGCCCGAACCCGTGCCTCACCTGGCTCTGCCGGTGAGGTTAAGGTGGTCGCCTCGAGGGGGCGAACCCGAAGATCACAACATTGGCGCCAACCTCGGCGCCAATAGAAGACGCTGTCACCTTCCTCCGCCAAACGCCGACGTGTTCGCTCGCAACCGCTCGACATGACCGGGTCCTGTGGAGGTGATCGAGCACCGACTGGCAACGCTCCCCGACGCGCGCCCGATCCGGTAGAAGGTTCGGAGGCAGGCGCCGGAGCGGCAAGACGCCATTCGGGAGGAGGTAGAGAAGCTGTTCAGCGCGGGGATAATCAGGGAAGTCTCTCATCCTGAGTGGCTTGCCAACCCCGTGCTCGTCAAGAAGTCCAACGGGAAGTGGCGCATGTGTGTCGATTTTACCGACCTCAACAAGGCCTGCCCGAAGGATCCTTATCCCCTACCGCGGGTCGACCTCATTGTGGACTCCACGGCCGGGTGCGAGCTGCTGTGCTTTTTGGATGCGTACTCTGGGTACCACCAGATTAGCATGGCGCTCGGGGATGAAGAAAAGACTGCTTTTGTAACCCCGACTGGTGTATATTGTTATGTAAGGATGGCTTTTGGTTTAAAGAATGCCGGTTCTACTTATCAGCGTGCCATGCATATTACTTTCCGCCCTCAGATAGGGCGCAACCTTGAGGTCTACATTGATGACTTAGTGGTGAAGATCAAAAAGAGTGAAGAATTGATCCAAGACCTGGAGGAGACCTTTGCTAACCTCCGGAAGAATTTCCTGAAGCTCAATCCAGAGAAGTGTGTGTTCGGTGTGCCCTCCGGCAAGTTGCTGGGTTTCCTGGTGTCCAGCCGGGGCATCGAGGCCAATTCTGACAAGATAGCGGCCATCGAGCACATGAAACCGCCCATGCGACTCAAGCAAGTTCAGTGTCTCGCTGGTCGCCTGGCCTCCCTGGGGCGATTCATTGCTCGTTTGGGAGAGCGGAGCTTGCCTCTGTTCAAGCTGCTCAAGAAGACTAACCATTTTGAATGGACAGAGGAAGCGCAGAAGGCGTTTGAAGATTTGAAGCGGTACCTCTCCTCTCCCCCGGTGCTGGTGTCTCCCGTGCCAGGTGAGCCGTTGCTCCTGTATATCGCTGGCACTCCTGAGGTGGTGAGCGCGGTATTGGTCGCGGAGAGGGAAGGCGTCCAGAAGCCAGTTTACTACATCAGCAAGGTATTGCATGAAGCAGAAACCCGATATCCTCAAGCCAAGAAGATGCTGTATGCGGTCCTAGTTGTGTCCAGGAAGCTGCGGCACTATTTTCAAGGGCGAGAAATCACTGTCGTCACAGCCTACCCCCTGCAGGAAATTCTCCACAATCGTGAAGCCGAAGGCCGCATCGCTAAATGGTCGGTGGAACTGGGGGAATTCAACATTAAATTTTTGCCCCGCACCGCCATCAAGAGTCAAAAGCTGGCGGAGTTCGTCGCCGAGTGGACTCCCGCCACTCCTGAAGCTGAAGAAGCACCCTTGCCTTCCCCCTGGACGTTGTTCTTCGATGGATCCTTCAGGCTGGAAGGCGCGGGGGCTGGGGTTGTCCTGGTATCCCCGACCGGTGACATCCTCCGGTATGTGGTCGCCCTCGAATTCAAGGCCACTAACAATATTGCTGAGTATGAAGGCTTGTGGCGGGTCGCGACGCTTCTAAGACTAGGCATCCAGCCGCTCTAAGTCAAGGGAGACTCCTGCTGGTCATCAATCAAGCGCGAAGGAGTTCCAATGTTCCACCCCACCATGGCGGCAGACCAAGCGGCGGAGGTCCAAGAATGGAGCGCCATTTTGAAGGGCGGGTATATCCATATCCTCGGCGCGGACAACCACCTTTGCGGACGGGTTGTCTTAGCTTGCGCCCTCAAGGGCTCCTGCTCCGGCCGGGTCTTCAAGAAAGACTATCGCGACCGGCCCATCGCGCCCACGATTCAGCCGGGATGATGGTGTCATTGCCGCAGCCCCGGCCTGTGGGGACGACGGCAAGGTCTGCCGTGGCCTCCGCCAAGTGGGAAGGCGGCACATTGCCGCGCCTCCAATTCAGGAGGAAGGCAACAGGTTCGCCAAATTTGTGTCCGGAGGGAAGATTGCGGTGCTTGCCGAGGCAGCACCAGGGGAAAAGCTCGGCCCAGCTGAGTACCCGGGAGAGCACCGAGTGTTCGCCACCCTTGGTCAGGAAGATCGGTGGATGGATCCTATCCTAGCCTTCCTGCGTGACCAAGTGATCCCCGACGATGATGCCTCAGTTGAGAAGATTGCACGAAGGCCAAGTGCTATACTGTAGGTGGGGACCTATATCGCCAGAGCGTAAAAGGAGTTCTACCGGCGCATCACTCGAAGAGGGAGCACCGCTCTCCGATATCCATGGAGGCGCAAAGGGAGCTATATGTCCGCCAACTCTAGTCGGCAAGGCGCTTTCGCCAAGGATTTTATTGGCCTACCGCCTCCGTGATGCTTATGAGCCGGTGAGGACGCATGCGGCTTGTCAATTCTTCGCCAGTAAACCCACCGACCAGCCTAAGCTCGCAAACCATCCCGCCTCCCGCCGCTTGCGGTCCGGGGCCGATATCCGGCCCGCTCGCTGGTTACAAGGGCTTCACCCACCTTTTCGCCGCCACGACAAATTCACCAAGTGGGTTGAAGCCAAGGCAAGCAGGCGCTATCACGCCGCCGCATTAAGTTCATGCGCGGATCTTCACCCGCTGGAGTCGCCAATCGCATCATCATCGACAATGGCACTGCTCACCGCCGCGGGCTTTTCCGAGTTCTCGGAAGAAATGGGCACCAAGGTATGTTTTGCCTCGGTGGCCCATCCCATGAGCAATGGTCAAGTAGAGCGCGCCAATGCGCTGGTACTGAAGGGCCTCAAGACAAGGGCATTTGATCGACTCCATAAGCGGGGCGCAAGATGGACGAAAGAACTCCCGGCGGTGCTGTGGTCGCTTCGCACCACACCCGGTCGGGCGACCGGCGAGACACCCTTCTTCTTGGTGTATGGCGCCAAGCCGTTTCTCCCTCCGAAGCCGTTGCTCGCTCTCCGCACGCCTCGCGATTCAATGAAGAAGGCTAAGAAGACCTCCGCGAGAGGAAGTTAACCTCCGGAGGAGGTGCGGATCGAACGCTTTGCGCGCCGCCCGCTATCAACAAAGCTCAGCGTACCACGCCACCCGGTCTCCGAGAGAACACCGGCAAGGTGACCTGGTCTTGCGCAGACCAGACGCATGCCGGGTTGCATAAATCTCCTCCTGGGAGGGCCCTTCAAGGTGGTCTCAGATCTCGCCCGGGCGGTCCCGGTAGCCACCGAGGATGGCGAAGAGCTAGCGAACTCCTACAACATTGAGTCGCTGCGAAGTTCTATCCTTATGAAATTAGGTACCAAAGAAGTTTGTTCGGCCACCTCGAGGTACGCCCCTCTCCTACCGATTCATTGGCAATCAAGAAGGTGGTGCCTAGAAAGCTTTTGCTTTACCATTATTGTCCCTTTTTTATGCTTTGTATGGCAATCATGCGCATGTATGTCGCTGGTTCTGCGCGTTTGCTAAATCCTTTGTGAATCCATGGCGACCCCGACGTTCGTAGACGCTTAGCGAGGCGATTGGGGCGGTGCAGCTGGTGCACAAACGCTGCTCACAAGACCTCGGGTTGGTCCTCAAGCAATCACTGGTCATCCTCATGAGCACCATCGGCCTGATGCCACCCCCAAAAAACTCGCTACTTGGACACACAGCGTCGCGGTTCGGTTTCCTGGAGGGTCACACTGCTTAGAATCCAAACAAGGCGAGCCAGGACACCTCATGCTAGGACTTAGAATGTTTCAGGCCTACCTCGCGATATGCCCTCCCGAATGTTTACTCACCCTTCTGGTAGCTACCTATACGTGCAGGGTGTGTAAAAGTACCGGCTTATTTTTGCCAAAGGCCCCAGCACCTTCGCTGGTCGCCGGTGGCTTGGGGGCTGCTCGCCCAGCGCTCCAAGCTGCTCGCCCAATGCTCCCAGGTGCTCGCCTGGCGCCTGGGCTATCGGGTTGCCTGGCGCGTAAGGCTGGTCACCTGGCTTGGGGGCTGCCGCCTCTGCTCAAGGTGCTACTTTGGCGCCAGGCGCCCAGTCACGGGTCACCCGGAAGGTCGGGTCACCCAGTGGCTTGGGGTCGCCGCCCAATACCACGCCGCTTCCCCATCGCTCAAGTTGCCGCCCAATGGGCGATAAAATGAGATAAGCACTTTATATACTGTGTTTTTTGGCCGTTTCCTTATGACCATGCTCTAAGGTGGGTCAAGTTGGGCGTGATTGTCGCAAGTGTCAAAAACCGACGGCCCCTTATGATAAAAGGAAATGTACTAAGTGTTAGCGTCCGGCGAGACCAAGTCACCGAGCGCCGCTAGGCACCAGATTCAATCACGGCTCAGACGCTTTGGGTTGGTTCTCAAGCACCACTGGTCGCCACAGAGAGTATCACGGGCGAAGAACACTCTCGGAAATTTGTTGTGTCGTCACAATAAGCTGCAGCACATTTCCAGGGGGTCATCAGGGTTAAGTTCCGAAGGGGTTTTGAACCAGCGACAACCTCGCGCAAAAGCCAGACGTTAAGGCTATGCTATGTCTTACATTTTTTGTCAGGCTTAAGGCCGTCTTCGCCAACATTTTATGTGGCCCGCATAATCTAGGCATATGATCACAGCGAACACATAAAACTATTGGCGGGACTTAGGAGCGCTGCCCTATCTTAGGCGTTTTCAAGGCATCCTAACTAAGTCGAATATTGGCCATCTAACAAGCAAATTCAGAGGATTCAATCGCATAAAAATAAGTAAACATACGGATAGCGTTATGCATCAAACATTCAAGTGTTCATCCAAAAGTTGTCCAAGTTTTTCTGGACGCAGGTTCATCAACAGAAGCAAGTAAAACAAAGAGAAACAAAAGGAAGCTGCCCGCCTTCACTCCTCGCCGAAGTCGAGCTCGTCGTCGCCGCCGCCTTCTACGGCCAGAGGGGTGGAGACGTCCATGACCGGCTGCTCCACTTGCAGCATTCCGGCCACGTGCTCAGCAGCTGCGCGCACCCGTGCCCCCGCCTGCGCCGCGTCTCCCTCGATGCCGGCCTTTACCACCGCCATGGGATCCAAGGCAATACAGGGCCGGGCGCAGAAGCCGCCAGATAGGTCGCGGTCATGATCGCGAACTCTCGTCCTTCCCTGGCGGAGCGAGCGGCCAGGCGGCAGGAGTCTCGAGAGCCTCGCGCTTGATTGGTCGCGGCAAACCGGCGCGTAATCCTCCAGGGCGCGTTTAGTGCCATTTCAAAGGTTCCAAGCACCTTTTGGTGCGCTGGAACGCCTTCTTCAGCATAACGGCGAGGTTGCGCCATAGGCGAAAGGCCTCGAGCTCCGAGGTCTTCAGCGCTGCCTCGGCCCTCTCCGCCCTCAAGGCCAAATTTCCGCCGCCTCGCCGCCGCATGGCGGTGGCGCGGTCTCTCTTGCGCTAACTCCGCCGCTTCTCCCGTTCCCTCTCCAGCTCGCCGCTCACCGAGGCAAGCTGTTGGGCCGTCTGGGCTTCATGCCTGGCGGCTGCTGCGAGAGCGGTGCCCAAGGCTGCGCGCAAGTCGCCGATCTCGGTGAAGAGTTGGACGAAGCGCGCGGCGGGGGCAGCGGTGGCAGCGCGAGGGGCGAGGCCTCCGGTGGCGCTGGTGCCGGGGGTATCTTCGGCTCTTGCTGTGGTGGCGGCGGGAGGCGTCAGTGCGGAGGCTTCCACCGTCTCGGTGGGCGCCGGGGGTGTCTGCGCCCTTGGCGCATCCTAAGGGGTCGCCCTTGGTGGCGCCCTCAAGCTCAGGCCGCCATTGGGAGCATCAGGCCACCCTGTTGGGTGGTGGCCTGAGCTCCTGTGGCCGAGGTTGTTGGCACCGCGGTTGTCGAAACCGACGCCGGAGGAGGAGAAAGAGTCGGTGAAGGCTCCGGAGCCGACGCTGCGGAGGGCGGCGGTGTCGGAGGCGGTTATGCGCGGGCGCCCCTGTGCCCCGCCCTTGAAGGGTACCACCGCCAGGTCCGCGGCGGTGGTGTTTTTCATCGGGCACGGACCCTCTTGGGGTCCGAGCCCGTGGCGTCTGGGGCGATTGATCGCTTGCCTGTAGCCTGATCGCCGGCGGCGGGTGCGTCCCAAATCACCAGCGGGCCGCGGGGTGGGGCCGCTGCCGGTCCCATGGAGTCCATCGGCGGAGCACCGACGACCCGACGCTTCAAGCGTGGTCCAAGTCGGCGAAGCGTCGGGCTCCGCTGAAAAAAGCATGGCGGGGATTCACGATCAACACGGCGATCCACCTGTTCAAGACTAGCTCCTCGAAGTTTCCCACGCCTGGCGAAAGTTAAAAAGCGGCGGTCGGTTGGTAGGAAGCCACAGAAAAAAAAACATGTGCATGAAAGAAGCTAGAAGAAAACAAAGGCTTACGTCCAGGCCACATGCGCGTTAGGTCGTTGTCGCCTCGCTTCATCGCCATGAAGGGCGGACGCTTGTTGCGAAGAGGGCCGATCCTCCGCCGTAGTCCCGCCACCACTTGGGCCACCCAAAGATCCCGCACTGTGGACGCGGCCGCCATTGCGCTGAAGCTTCGCTGCCTCGACCGGCGCGAGTTCAGCCAAGGCATGCGCGCTCCTGCGGGTACCCTAAGCGCCGACTCACTGTCGCTATTGATGTATAGTTGGCCGCCGCCATGCCCTCTAGTTGGACCTGGGCTGGATGGCGATGTAGCGGGAGGCCATCTCGTCCCGAAGGCAGAAATAGCAGCTTCCCACTACTTCATCGTCGGCGGAGGCGCGCAAGATGAAGAAGTAGCGAAAGAGAGGAAGGTTCGGCATCACCCCCATGAACATTTCACAAAGGTGTGCGAAGATGGCGAGGAAGACAATGGAGTTGGGGGTGAGGTGAAGATGATGGATGTCATAGAAGTGGAGGACGGAGAGAAAAAAGTCAGAAAAAGGCGGAAGAAGGCCCGCCATCATCGCCCAGGTGTGAAGGACGATCTCATCAGAGAGGCACCGGGGCGTGGTGGTCCCCGCTCGGAAGCGGAAAGTGCCCTCCGGGGTGAGGATTCCCATCCATCTTACTGTGGCAGAGTCAGCAGTGGAAGCGGGGAAGGGATTCACCATGGTGTCGAAGAAGACAAAGAGCTTCAAGAAACGAAGGCGAAGAAACAAGAGGCAAAGTGCTCAAGGAAGGTATATGAAACCGCTCGACACAGACAAGCGTTTGAGATATAAGGCCCCACACGTCGACGGTTCGTGAAGGGACGAAATCATGCGCCGTTTTGGGTCCTAAGAAAAGAATGCAGGATACGTGCGGGAACCGAGGCGGTCGTATCCTCGTGAGTGATGGCCCCGCCCGAGAGCGCACTAAGCATTAAAGTGCATTAAGTGAAGGTTCTAAAAAAGGAGCTCTAGGCCTGCGCTCTAGGGCGAGCCCAGGGGCTACTGTCAACGTATTCTACGCTAGGGTACCCTCTCCGCCGCATAAGGTGCGGTCCGCGTGGGGCCCGGCGAGCAGGTGGGTGAACACGCGGCCGCCGCCGTGGGCACCGGCAATCGCGGCGACCACGCCCGCCGGCCAGCGCCGGCCCACGGGCGCCCGGCGAGAGGTGGGCGAGCACACGGGCCCATCCGCGTGGCGGCAGCAATCGGGCGGCGACCACGCCCGCCCACGTGGCGCTCGGCGCCGGCAAAGTGGGCGAAGCACGCCAGCTTCGACGGCGAAGCATGTTCGCGGCGACCACGTACCGCCCGTCCGCCCACGTGGCGCCCGGCGGCGTGTGGGCGAGCACGCCGCCGCCGACGCCCACCGCATGGCGGGCAATCGGGCGGCGACCACGCCCGTCGGCCGCCCACGGGCGCCAGCGTTGGGCGAAGCATGCTCGCCATGGCGCCCGCGGCGGAAGGGCGGCGACGACCACGCCCGGCAAAGCCGGTCCACATGGCGCCGGCGAAAGTGTGGGCGAAAGCACGTCGCCGCCGCGCGGCATTCGCGGGTAACACGGGGCGGCGACGCTCACGCCCGGCCGCCGCGCGGTCCACGCGGGCGCCCGGCGAAAGGTGGGCGAAAGCACGCTCGCCGCGCCCGGCACCCAGCCGCGTGGCAACCGGGCAACGGTGGGCGACCACGCCCGCGGCCAAAGGCGTCGGGTCAAGTGGCGCCCGGCGCAGGTGGGCGAAGCACGCCGCCGCTCGGGCGCCGGGTCCGTGTGGCGGTGGCGGCGCATTACATGAGGACGCTCGCCGCCCAAACCGCATGGCAAAAGGTGGGTGCGGTGGTTTTGCCAAGGCTCCTTCCACTACTGCATCGCGGTCGAATGGCAGTTCGCTTTGGGCGTGCTTATCAACCGCAAGGGTTTCGCAACAAGCCCATTCTCCGACGCCTCACCTACGTCATGAAGGGGTCCCATCCATCCCATGGACCGCAAAGGCACTCAGAGGCATTTAATGAGGCCGAGGAACGAGACAAAGACGGAAGGAGCATTAAATGTACTTAGATCAGCATGATGACCCCCCTTTTACCTACCCCTTAGCCTGGCCTATATAAGGGCATTCGGGTGCATGGGGAAAAGGGGGATCTTTTGGATGGTCGATCGATCAAGGAGTCCAACAGATAAGTATACATTGAAAAGCTAGCAGGAGAACTTGTAACCCAAGAACCCTGTACTGGCTCAAGAGATTCCATAAGAAATTTAGCAGGACGTAGGGCTATTACCCTTCTCACAAGGGGGCCTGAACCTGGGTAAAATCCTCTTGTTCCTCCTAGTTCATAGGCGCCGGAACCCTCCGTGTGGTAGTGTTCTAGGGTTTTCGCCTCGGGTTAGCCGCCAAGACGCCTCCTATCGAACCAAACCCGGCCTCAGAGACTCGGCCTGTCAAAGTGAATACGCCGACACTATCAATATCTTTTTAAATATTTAAATTGTATATATGAAAATCATATATGTAGATTTATCTCAAAAAGTACTTTGATGATACTATAATTTTATTGGGCTTTATAAATATATTATAATAGAAATTAGTAGTCAAAATTGTGTTCTAGTGATCATGTCAATATCTAAAACAACATGTACTTGTGACCAAAGTAATAATATCCACAAATTTTTAATGTATTTCTCCAGAAAATAGGCAATTACCACTGGTTGTAAATACAAACAAGAGTTGTAGCAGCTTAAAAAGACTTGCATCGCAATCCAGAAATGTGTCCATCTCGAACTGCCATACATTGTGGACATCAAATCTAATCAATGGGCAAGGCTACAGTACCTACTGATTTGGGATTGTAACCAGTGTCACTTCAATACCAGCAAAACACCCCAAAAAATTAATTCATTAGCTGTATTAAACCTAGAGGAGGCTGGCATTTGTGCTTGCTATGGTTTTAGAGAGTTCATTGCTCTTTGTAGTCAAGTTGTGCATGTGTTTCACTCTCTAATATAGTTTTTGAGCTAAGAGTGAGGTCTAATTGCGTGTGTTGCAATTAGGAGAGGATTGAGAGTCTCTTGTGAATGTGTTGTACTTGAGGGGTGCCTTATGCATGTGTTGCACTCGGTGATCACCATTGTTACTTGGTGGAGCTCAAGCTAGGGGGCTTGACTTGTTACTCTTGGTATTTGCTAACACCTAGACGGTGTGTGAAGGTGTCGTGTGCGGTGACATTCTCAAGGAGATTGTGAGAAGGTTCGGGAAAGTTGTAAAGGTCGGAGCTCACCTATCCGGAGGGTGAAAGGGCTACCACTAGTGGAATCAAGGTGAGTGCTCAATTCGTGGAGCCAGTCTAAAACAGTTTGGATTTACCTCAACGTGGATTAGGGGAGATCGGTATGTTACCGAACACTACGATAAAATATCGGTGTGTCTCTTGTAATTTGCATTCTATTCATTATTTATACTCAAGCAATTTATATTCATAGAATTGATGGTTTGATTGTTTGTATTTAGGATTATAAATTATTGTTAGAGACATAAATAATTAGTGCACTTAGTGAGCCTAGTTGATTTAGGCTTTAATTGTCAAAATCTTAGTTTATCGCTTCTGCATCTATTGTCATTTAGGTTTTAACATAAGGGTACTTAGGCGAGTTTTTAATTAATCATAGATGAAATGTTTATAGCTGCCTATTCATCCCCTCTAATCGGCAACCTCGATCTTTAGACTCTAGATTAGGGCTTCCACAAGGATTTGTATTCTTGTGTGGGTAAGTGTCGGGACCCGAATGTGCAAATCCGGACCCTCTGTGTATTCGCACTAGTCCAGGATCGCGCTAGTGCACACAAGCTCAACATAGATGCTATCATAGTCACACACAGCGAAATATAGCGTAACTTCAATATTAATTAATAACTGTTGTCTTACATGATTATTGCGAATAAGCAGCAGCGGAAATAAAATAAACTTGGTAGCTCCCCAGTTCACCACAGGCAACTGACGAGGCTCTGGACCCTAAGCTTGACGATACTCCTCCATGAATGGCATAGATTCTTCCTCTTCTGAAGTTGTTGATGTTGTGGGGTGAGTACATAAAGCACTCAACAAGTTGTGCACCAAAATGCAAGTCTAGTATTCTATATGCTTGGCTTAATCCAAGGGAAATGGCTAACATGGCTATTTTGCAGTAAAGCAGCATTTAACAAGAATACAGTAAATAGATTGAAAGACAGTAAAACAAATAACAGTAATAGTAGATTCAACATTTCAAGTAGACCTGTTTTCCAATCCTAAGTCAAGTTCAGTTTATCCATGGCAATCCTGCCATCCCATCAAGTTTTTCATTTGATAGAAAGTCTAACACTTAACTGTAATTCTCGAGCATTGCCCAATACCGTGAGCACGGCTATCCAAATAGATTGTACACTCTGCAAAGGTTATGCACTTTACCCACATGATACAATCGAAACACCACACAGGTGAGCGATCATAACAAAGCATTTACAATGCTCTGCTTAGACCCGATACTATCCGCTAAGGTTTCAACACTGGTGGACTGGCTACCACATCCAGGGCCCCCCTCTTGCGCCATGTGAGCTACCCCATGACTCGGGACTCACTGAACACCACCATAGCACCAAAGTCTAAGCATTACAAACTAATCAGCTAGGTTGTCCCATTCCAGACATGTGGTTGCAAGTAAGACTGAGGTCAAAGGCTTGTAAGGTTAAGTCCTTAGGGTGATCGAGGCAAGACTTCCACATACCCCTGCCCAACGGGCCCACCTTGGCACACTGCCCCTTGCCACCTGCCCCGATCTAAAATGATTACCACCCCAGTTGATTACCAATGTAACACCCCAATTTTTGCTTTTCTTGCATTTTATTGGTATTTTGAATTTTTGGGAATTTCTGGAATTTATTTGGATTTATTTGAAATTATTTGAATTTATTTTGAATTAAGCCATTTAACAAATTAATTAAATGATGGAAAAGATAAAATAAATTTTTGCTGGAAATATTTTATTTGAGTCACAAATGTCTTAAAATATTTTTAAGAATTTTTCCAGAATTTTTCTAGTATTTTTAAAAGCCCCAAATGAATTATTTTATTTTTGGGAATTATTTTTATTCGAAAAGGAATTAAAAATCTGAATGAATAGTATTGGGTCGATATCGTATGCCCATCTCGCCAAACCCTAATCCAATGACCGTGGGATCTCGATCCAACGGTTGCCGATCGATCAAGGCGCTGCAGGCGGTGCGAAGTCGTTGATCGCGACGCTGACGGGCCGGATTGCTTGTCTTTCACCGAGTCCAGTTTGGATCGCGATCACAGGCTGCCGCAACGGAAACCGTTAGGGTTCCGCGAAATACCGGACGCCGAGGTCAGATGGCGAGCCGACCGCTGCCGCTTTCTCCTTTTCTGCGCACTGCTGCTCCTAGCCCACTTAAGCTCGAGACGCCGCTGTTCGTCCGCGCCGATCGCCGTTCCGAGGACTCCGCCGCTTCGTGGTCCATCCCGCCGCCATTGTCCGCCTTCCGCCGCCGCTAAAGGCACCGCAAACTCACTCGGTCGCGCCGCCGGAGACGCTATATCTTCGCTACGGAGAAGCCGGGATCATCAAGGCCGCACGCCGCCGCTCGCCCGGCCGTGCATGTGTTTCACTCTCTAATATAGTTTTTGAGCTAAGAGTGAGGTCTAATTATGGTGTTGCAATTAGGAGAGGATTGAGAGTCTCTTGTGAATGTGTTGTACTTGAGGGGTGCCTTATGCATGTGTTGCACTCGGTGATCACCATTGTTACTTGGTGGAGCTCAAGCTAGGGGGCTTGACTTGTTACTCTTGGTATTTGCTAACACCTAGACGGTGTGTGAAGGTGTCGTGTGCGGTGACATTCTCAAGGAGATTGTGAGAAGGTTCGGGAAAGTTGTAAAGGTCGGAGCTCACCTATCCGGAGGGTGAAAGGGCTACCACTAGTGGAATCAAGGTGAGTGCTCAATTGTGGAGCCGCCTAAAACAGCTTTGGATTTACCTCAACGTGATTAGGGAGATCGGTATGTTACTAACACTACGATAAAATATCGTGTGTCTCTTGTAATTTGCATTCTATTCATTATTTATACTCAAGCAATTTATATTCATAGAATTGATGGTTTGATTGTTTGTATTTAGGATTATAAATTATTGTTAGAGACATAAATAATTAGTGCACTTAGTGAGCCTAGTTGATTTAGGCTTTAATTGTCAAAATCTTAGTTTATCGCTTCTGCATCTATTGTCATTTAGGTTTTAACATAAGGGTACTTAGGCGAGTTTTTAATTAATCATAGATGAAATGTTTATAGCTGCCTATTCATCCCCTCTAATCGGCAACCTCGATCTTTAGACTCTAGATTAGGGCTTCCACAAGGATTTGTATTCTTGTGTGGGTAAGTGTCGGGACCCGAATGTGCAAATCCGACCTCTCGTGTATTCAGACTAGTCCAGATCGCTTAGTGCACACAAGCTCAACATAGATGCTATCATAGTCACACACAAATAAATATAGCGAACTTCAATATTAATTAATAATCGTTGTCTTACATGATTATTTGAATAAAGCAGCTGAAATAAAATAAACTTGGTAGCTCCTCACACCACGTAACCCGACGAGGCTCTGACCCTAAGCTTGACGATACTCTCCATGAATGGCATAGATTCTTCCTCTTCAAGTTGTTGATGTTGTGGGTGAGTACATAAAGCACTCAACAAGTTGTGCACCAAAATGCAAGTCTAGTATTCTATATGCTTGGCTTAATCCAAGGGAAATGGCTAACATGGCTATTTTGCAGTAAAGCAGCATTTAACAAGAATACAGTAAATAGATTGAAAGACAGTAAAACAAATAACAGTAATAGTAGATTCAACATTTCAAGTAGACCTGTTTTCCAATCCTAAGTCAAGTCCAGTTTATCCATGGCAATCCTGCCATCCCATCAAGTTTTTCATTTGATAGAAAGTCTAACACTTAACTATAATTCCCGAGCATTGCCCAATACCGTGAGCACGGCTATCCAAATAGATTGTACACTCTGCAAAGGTTATGCACTTTACCCACATGATACAATCGAAACACCACACAGGTGAGCGATCATAACAAAGCATTTACAATGCTCTGCTTAGACCCGATACTATCCGCTAAGGTTTCAACACTGGTGGGACTGGCTACCACATCCAGGGCCCCCCTCTTGCGCCATGTGAGCTACCCCATGACTCGGGACTCACTGAACACCACCATAGCACCAAAGTCTAAGCATTACAAACTAATCAGCTAGGTTGTCCCATTCCAGACATGTGGTTGCAAGTAAGACTGAGGTCAAAGGCTTGTAAGGTTAAGTCCTTAGGGTGATCGAGGCAAGACTTCCACATACCCCCGCCTAATCTGCCCACCTTGGCACACCGCCTTGCCACCGCCTGATCTAAAATGATTACCACCCCAGTTGATTACCAATGTAACACCCCAATTTTTGCTTTTCTTGCATTTTATTGGTATTTTGAATTTTTGGGAATTTCTGAATTTATTTGGATTTATTTGAAATTATTTGAATTTATTTTGAATTAAGCCATTTAACAAATTAATTAAATGATGGAAAAGATAAAATAAATTTTTGCTGGAAATATTTTATTTGAGTCCCCGACCTTCTATGTGTTTTTAGGGTTTCTCGAGCTATTTTTGAGATGACTGCGATTGAGAGGCGATCCGGTAAAAAGAGGTTGTGGAATTGAAAGTGTGATTGTAGATCCTCTTCCTCTAGGTGATTTAAGATTAATAATTGGTTCTAATTTGCATTATATTTAAGATCTAGCTTGGAAAAGAGGAAAATGAAGATGGTTTAAATCTAGCTTGGTGTAGATCCATTGGTTCTTTGTGATCTAAAGTAGGAATTGGTTCTAATTGCATTATACTCAAGATGTAGTTAGTTAGGTAAAGTGAGAATTAAAGATGCTAAGGTGATATAAGGTTAATAATTGGTTCTAATTGCGTTATATTCAAGATCTAGCTTGGTCAAGTGGGAATTGAATATGGTTTTGATCTAGCTTGGTGTGGATCCATTTGTTCTTTGTGATCTAAAGTAGTAATTGGTTCTAATTGCATTATACTCAAGATGTAGCTAGCTATGCAAAGAGAGAATTGAAGATGCTGAGTTTGAATGTACTTACATACACACACATTTGTTTTTTGTGATCTAAGCAGCTATATAGGTTAATTGCCAAGTTTAAATGTAGCTTATATGTAGAATATTGTAGATCCATTTGTTCTTTAGATCTAGCATGGTTTATGATTTAGGGTAAAGTTTTAGCTAGTTAATCTGTGCTCCAATTTAAAAATGTGTGCATGTGCACTCGTAGTGTACTTAATTCATTATTTAACACTTATTGTTATATACGTAGTGTATATGGACCGAAGCTAGATGTACGCTGAGAACCGTGCGAGTGTGGAGTACATTAATGGTATCTCTACATTTAGAAGAGCTGCAGAGGAGGATATGTTGAATAAGGGGGTGAAATTTATGCCTTATCCGTGCATTAACTGTGAAAATCTGAGGATGTTTCGAAACTCGATGCAGATTGAAGCACACTTAATTCTAAGGGGTTTCAAAAGGGAGTATACATATTGGATCAGTCACAGTAAAGAACAGATTATACAGGAAGTAAGTAGTATTAACATCGTCGACGAAGTCAACGATACGCTGGATGATATCGATTGTGTTTTTGATGAGGATAGGTTTCACGATGACAATTTAGAAAAGATGCTACACGATGCAGAAGGGAACCGTGATGAATGAGAGTATGTAAAATTTCGGGGCTTGATGGACTACTCACAGAAACCTTTGTTCTGGAGCTACAAGTCTAAATAAACAAGGTTTTCATCCGTGCTTGTACTGCTGAAATTAAAGGCAAGTAACGGTTGGTCCGACAAGAGTTTGATGGCATTGTTTGGTCTATTAGCGAACATGCTTATAGAGAGAAAAGAGTTGTCGACAACCACCTACGAAACCAAGAAGGTTATTTATCCCTTGAGAATAGAAGTAGAAAGAATATATGCATGTTCGAATGACTGTATCTTCTACCGCAAAGAGTACACAAACTTGCATGGTATCTGCCTGTAATGATGATGAGGGCATCAAAGTGAAGAAAGGACATCCTATTAAGGTGGCGTGATATCAACCTGTAATTCCCTCTTTGAAGAGTTTACTTGCGAATCCAAAGGAGGTAAAACTATTTCGGTGGTACTCGGATGAGCGTAAGAATGATGGAATGTTAAGGCACCCTACTGATTCCACCTATGATAGCTCGAATGATCTCTCACTTAACGCAAAGGGCAAAATAAAGGAAGGTATCAACGCACGGCTTGACTTGGTCGATATAGGCATCATATTTGAGTTAGTATCTAAGAGGCCGATAAAGACCGAACGTACTACGAACCTACTTGTTACATTGTCCAAGTCCGAGAGAAGTGAACTACACTAGTGCTTGCATAGTGTGAAAGTTCTGCCCGGTTGCTCCTCCAATATGAAGAGTTGTTTCAATTCAAGATTTGAACTTAATTGGCATAAAGTCTCATGACTGTTGTGGAATATAAGAACCCATGTATCTACATAACTAGCCCAAAAGTGCTCGAGAGAGCGGCTGGGCCGAGTTGAGAGCCCAGAAGATAAGCCCCGCACCAGGCCTTGCTGCCGTGCGGAAAGGGATATACCGCAGAGACAGTTGAGCAGATATTTAGATATAAGAGATATGATTGTAATCCGAGTTGTTAGTAGGGTGGAGATAAAGATGTAAACTCTATCTTGTAAACCGATTACGATTCCAATAGCCGATCGGAATCCCATAACCGATCGAGACTCTCAGAACCGCCCCACCCCCACTATATAAGGGATAGGGCGGGCAACAACAGAGGGATCAATCACAATCGGCGACAAGCAATCCCTAATAATCCCAAAGACACAGGACTAGGGTATTACCTCCATCGTCGAGGGCCTGAACCTGTATAAACCTTTGTCTTGTATGACCTTTGAGTTCTTGATCCAGCGCCTACCCCATAAATTCATTACCGACTAGAAAAGTCGACAATTGTCATGTGCTTATCACTCAAATGCTCTCTCGTCGCAATTAGAAGTATTTTATCGAGTAAGATCCAGAGACAATCACAAGGTCGTGTTATTTCTTTAACATAATTGCTAAGAAGGTTATCGATCCTGAAGGACTAGATGCTCTGCAGATCGAGATGGTGATGATTCTATGTAATCTTGAGATGTATTTCCCTCCGTCGTTTTTTGATATCATGGTCTATCTCATTGTTCACCTTGTGAGGGAGATAAAGATGTGCGGGCCTGTGCTCTACGTAGCATGTACCTATTCGAGAGGTACATAGGAATTCTCAAGTCCTACGTACAGAATCGATCTCGACCAGAGGATAGCATTATCGAAGGTTTTGTAACCGAAGAGGTCGTCAAATTCTACATGGATTACATAGCTTAGGTTGCATCGATAGGCATGCCTCGAGAGCGTGAAAGACCGGATTTGCAGAGAGATATGTGGCACCTAAGTTATCGCACCACAAACTTAGCAATTTCTTTAGTGGTACACCCAATTCCCCTAGCACAGAATGTAACCAAATCAACTCTAAGGTGGTGTTGGCAAGTGCCTTATACTCTGACTATGTGGATGACCATGATACAGTGGCTTGTTTACAAGAGTTCCAGGATACTAGGTTGCTACCAAGTACACTGTGAAGTTGCTGGTGGATCTACAGTCATCAGAGCTTGCCCAATCGGCATAAAAAGGCACTAAGTTCCATCGAACTTGACTGATCAAAGTGTAACACAGCTTGAGAAGACTACTTGAGGTAACGAAGATTTCGATTTACTGTTGACCATTGCTTAGTTATGGGAGACCGCATGAATTGACAGCTTCGTTAAATGCAAATGAGATATCCGGTCGGGTGATAGTCACATACTTAGTAACTGTGGCTGATGACAATGGCTGTCCGCTGCACTTGGATAACTTGTCTGATGCACTCATAGGAGTTGAGATTGGCTTGCACAATTGCATGTTGGCTTTTTTCTTAATATCACCAATGTACCTTGATTGTGATAGTTTAATTCCTCCTCCTTTCTTGCACACTTTGATTCCAAGGAAGTAGTGTAACTCCGTTAAATCCTTGATGTCAAAATGAGAGAACGGTTGAGCATGAAGATGATCTATCACTTGAGGTGTGGAGTTAGCAACAATGGTATCATCAACATATATTAACATGTAAATTGTCACACCAGCCGAGTTGAAAATAAAAAGTGATGTATCAGCTTTAGAAGCAACAAAGTCAAGATCAATGAGCTTGTGACTAAGCCGTGAATACAAGGCTCGAGACACTTGTTTGAGGCCATATATTGCCTATCTGAGCTTGCAGATCATATCTGGATGTTAGTCATCTTCAAAACCAGGTGGTTGCCTTATATAACCCTCCTCCTCAAGTACACCGTGTAAAAAGGTATTTTGGACATCCAATTGGGAAAGACTCTAGCCACGAGACACCAGTAGAGCAAGAATGAGACATTGTAGCTAGCTTGATCGCTGGACTAAGGGTGTCCTTGGAATCGATGCCAAAACGCTACTTAAATTCCTTCGCAACCAAGCGAGCTTTGAACCTCTCAATGTTGCCATCTTGTTTACGTTTGACCTACACACCCATTTGCTATCAATGAGGTTCACATCATTCTTTGACAAGTCTTATTCTTGGGCAGGCCTATGTATTCTTCTTGTATCGCTTGATGCCATTATGCATGCTTGAGTGCTTCAACGTGACTTGTAGGCCCAATGACAGCCGAGGCAGCAATAATGAACGCGCCATGACTGCACGGGTTATACCGCACTGTCCCATCAATGAAAGCTTTGGGCTTCTTGATGTTATCATAGAGATGAGTACGCATTGGGTGTCCTCCTGACATGGCCATATCGTTAGACGAGTTAGCCGTATGCACATGATCATCATTAGAGTCACCAGGCGCATACGAGTTATTTGTCACGTGCATGTTCCCAACCGTAGGCGCATCAACAACATCGGCCGTGGGCGCACAACCAAACACTCATCGCTGGCTGCGCATTCGTCACCGATGAAGACAGTTCCTGATTGCTCAGCCACACCTGCATCCATGTTAATAGCAAGAATATAAATAGTACATGTAGATTCAGTGTGGTTTCCTTCCCAAACATGATCACTTGTTGGACAAGATGATGATCTAAGAGTAGGAAGAACGATGGATGACTCAAGAGGTGCTACTGACAGGACATCTTGGCCTTCGGCCCATGAGGAAATGGAAAGACGTTCTCATTGAAGACGATGTCATGAGAAATGCAAACGTGTCCAGTGGGGCTATGCAAACACTTTTACCCTTTGTGCATGGAACTATAGCCAAGAAAAATGCATGGCAGAGAATTGTATTGAAGTTTATGGGCATTGAATTGTTGGGGAACGCGGTATGCTACGCTAGCACAAATTAAAATTTCTACCGCATAACCAGAAAAGCTACTCGCAAGAAAGGGATCACAGATTGGATTACCACTAGACGCGCAGTTGCGGAATCCTTCGCGCGTTGGTGTAGTGGATCGTCCTCGCCGTGGATCGTCCTCACGTGGATCGTCCTCGCCGCGGATCGTCCTCACGCGGATCGTCCTCGCTGCGGTTCGTCCTCACCACGCCGCAGTAGCAGCAGCGTCACCACAGCAGTCCACACGTCCCAGGATGGAACGCCGTGCGTCGGTGTGCAAGCACCGTGTCGCTCGGCAAGGGCAATGAGAGGTGGAGGCTAGGGTTCTGGACGTGAACAACAACATGCACGCCCACCCTTCCCCTCTCCTTATATAGCCACGCGACGAAACCCTAAGCCAGGGCCCATCAGCGCGTTAAGCCCACGAGGTCCATTAATTACGGATCCAATCCGAATTAATGCGTCCCAGCCCGTTAAGTGTGTGACCCTGTAGGTTCATGTATATTTGGACATAGATTCGAAAAACCCTTTTTCCAATCCAATAGTTGGTAGCGGTTCCTTGCAGAGCATGCCAACTCCCAAATGCATATGATCAAATCAGATGGAACCTTTCAAAAGTACTCATGTAATAATCCCTTTGCCAAACTATATGAAGATCGAACTCAAGGCGAGAAGTATGTCATCCTTTGATAGTTCAATCCATCTCTCGTATCCGTGATATATTAATAAGTTGTGATTGACTTCTCAATCACGGCATGGCCATGCACTTCCTTAATCATATCACACGAGTGGCCTAGACATATATCTCCGTTACACTGGAGTGGCAAATTCCATCTTGACTGCTCACTTCCCTCTGCATGTTTCATAGTAAACATGAAAGCTACCTTTATAACTATCCGGTTAGGAAATAGTGTTTGGTGGCCCCAAGGTAAACTATTACACATGTAGGGAATGTGACAATCTCATGTCTAAGGATCATACATCCACTATGTATGAGATGCACTGATGACACATAAGAATGTAACATTCTCGCAGTGTCCCATTGCGGGTCTATCTAACCCATGTTCTTCATCATGAGTTCACAATGTATTGATGATATCTCCATATCCTATGATCTATGAAACATAATCATCACTCAATACATGTGCTGATCTATTCATCGTTGTCCTATACGATGATATCCGATCAGAGACTTACAGAATTATATCAATAAGTAGAGAGTTTCATAAACAAGTCACATACTTGCTGATCAATATAATGATATACATTCATTGGACCAATAATCATATTATTATTCATAAGCATAGTCATGTTACAATCATCTATATGACTGCCTCAAGGGCATAACACCAACATGAATGACATAAGATTTGGCCAACATATGCAGCCAAAGGATCAAGCATTGTATTGTCAGGCTTGGTCCCTAAGAGGCACTCAAGAGGAGTAGTAAACTTGATGACATGGCTAGGTGTTTGGTTGACAAGAAAGCAGGCTGTGATGAACGCATCATTCCAAAATTTTAGAGGAACTGAGGATTGCATAAGAAGATAAGCCTAACTCTACAATGTGACTGTGCTTCCTCTCCGTAGCACTGTTTTGTTGATGAGTATGTGGACATGACACAATATGTTTCATGCCAGATTCTTGGAAATATTTGTTCAACTTGTGGTATTCCCCACCCCAATCTGATTGAAAAGAAATGAGCCTAGTGTTCAATAAATGTTTAGCATGTCGTTGAAAATGAAGAAAGGTAGGAAGAACATCAGATTTATACTTCAAAGAATAGATCCAAGTAAATTTGCTGAAATCGTCTATAAAACTAACATAATACTTGTATCCCGAGACACAAGTTATAGTAGGTCCCCAAACATCCGAGGATACAAGTTATAAAGGAGTGGAAGAAACACTAGAAGATAAAAGAAATGGAAGATGGTGACATTTTGCTTGTTGATATGCATTACATATAGAAGTGTCACTGTTATTCGAAGTAACACAAGGAAGATTAGTTTTTTGGAGAACACGCTGGATGATGGAAGGTGATGGATGGCCAAGTCTGCAATGCCACAAGTCTTTAGGCACCTTGTTGCTAGACAAAGCATTCTTATTCAAGGTAGTGATCCCAAAAGGCAAAGGATACAATCCTCCTTCACATTTTCCTTGAAGAAGAATGCTCTTTGTGACCTAATCTTTGATAAAGAGATGTGATGGGTGAATCCCTAGAAAAACTTTATTATCAGTAGCAAAACGATGTATACAGATCAGATTCTTTTCAAATTTTGGAACATGTAAGATATTGCGAAGAGCAAGATTACAAGAGGAAGTGTGGATAGTAGAATGACCAGAATGCACACTGGACAAACCTACACTATTCACTATACACACTTGTGAAAGCATCTAGGCCCCCAATTCATTTTTGTTTTGGTAATTAATGATAATCATGACTAAACAACTAATATTTTTCTTTGAGAATATTGAAAATAGATTGGTCCTTGATATGGTAGGAGATGAAGCATGAAGATGAAGCTAAAGAAGATCAACGAAGGTTGTGAGAAGCCCTGGTAAATTTGTGAAGGCCGGAGTTCGTCTACCCAGAGCGGGGAAGAACTAACAAAGTAATCGAGGGAGGCTCCATTGTGGAAAGGAGCCGACTTGAAGTTGATCAAGTTACCACAACGTGGATTAAGGGAGACCAGCAAGTCTCCGAGACTACAGGATAAATTTTGTGTCATTCTCTCTTGTGGTTTGATATCTTGAATTCATTTGTGCAATTTTCATTCCTAGCTTGTTTAGCATATTGATCTTGTGCTTAAGATTGTATTCTTGCCTAGACTTAAATTGTCGATGCACTTAGTGAAACCTAGGGAATTTAGGCTAATTTTTAAAATTATAATTCTTGGTTAGACTATTTATTTATTGCAATAGAGTTGAAGAATTTTAAAAACTTCCTATTCACCCCCCTCTAGTCGTTATCTTTAATCCTATAAGTGATACTAGAGATTGGACTCTCTTTTAGGACTTTATCGCCTAGAGAGTAAAGGATGCCTAGCGATGCGGTATTCATAGGCAAAGCACCTTTCTTTGATAGCATGAATTATGTGTATTGAAAAAACGTATGACCGTTTATCTCAAGATCATGAGTCCGAGCATATAGAGAATTATAGATGAGGGTATTGCTACGGGAGTAAATCCTACACTCACAATTGAACAAGAAGAGTGAAGTTCTCATCTCAATGCTCAAGTAATGAATGCTCTTTTTGGCACTTTGAACGTGGATAAGTTCAATCGAGTGAACAACCTTGAGACTGCTCACGAGATTTGGACTACCCTCTCGAAAATCCATGAGAGAACATTCTTGATCAAAGAAGTCAAATTACATATGCTTTAGATAAAATATGAGAGTTTCATTATGTTACCCTATGAGAACATCAACGGGATGTACTCAAGACTCAATAACATAGTGAGTGAGCTCAAAGGCCTTGGGCATCACTAACCAATTTCGATATTGTTCGTAAGATGCTTAGGACTCTTTCAGAAAAGTATAAGACTTTGGTGATGTTCTTTCTCAACTCACCGGAGTTGTCAAGGATGACGCCAACCGGACTTCTTGGAAATCTCATCACAAAAGAGTTTTACAAGAAGGACAAGAAAGAGCTTTTGGAGCAAAGCTCTTTGAAGAACAAGAACATTGCCTTTAAAGCGAAGGCGGAGTCAAGCGTGAGGCACTTGAAGACTTCAACGACGATGACACCGAGGAGGAGATGGCTCTCCTCATGAGGAGATTGAGAAGATTTATGAAGAGGCGCTCAAGCTCAAGCGCCCCTCATAAATTTAAGAAGAGACAACACTCCAGTAACAACCGATATGCAAATATTCGGTACTATGAGTGTGATGAGAAGGGGCACATTGTCTCTCATTGTCCCAAGAACAAGGACTACAAGACCAAGTCGCCCAAGAAGAATGCGCTTCAAGGGAAGGAAAAACTCTTCAAGAAGAGGAGTATTCGTATTCCGACACATCCGATGATGACACTCTTTCCAAGAAGAGGCTTCTTGCCAGGGTTGCCATCAAGGAGGCTTCTTCGCCATTTGTCATTCCTTTTTGTATCATAGTAAAAGGAGATCATAAGGTAAAACCTAATGACGATGATGAGCCAATATATGATGAACTAATGTATATGCTTGAGCATTTGAATGATTATCTAGGCAAGGAGAAGTCCATGCATAAGGCCTTGAGAAAAGAGTATCTCTCTCTCAAGGACTCTTATAAGGAGTTAAAGAAAGCTCATGAGACTCTCTTTCGTAAGGATCATTCAAAGTCTCAAAATGATGTAGGTATTACTTGCAATATTATCGATGGTATGCCTAGACTAGAAAATGATTCATGCTGATGATATGCCTAGACAAAGACCAACTCGAGTATGACCTGATGAAGATGGCAAGTCATATATGCCCAAGAAGGCGATAGACTCCGTGCCGGCTACGAGCAGATGTCCAAGACGACTCCAATTCGGCCCACCGAATGGGTTACCGAGACTAGGGGTGAAACGGATCGGATATGGATCGAAAACCACTTATATTGTATTTGATCCATATAATTTTATCGAATCGGATTCGGATACGGATAGTATCGGATACGGATTCAGACACGGATAGTGCCGGATACGAATATGGATAATATTCGAATGAATACGGATAAAATAAGTTCGGATAATCATCGGAACGGATATTTTTCGAATAATACGCGTAAACACTAAATACAAACGGAGTGATATGCTACAATGAATATTATCGATAAGAAACCAACATAAATTGTATAGGACATTGAGAGATCAAGACCGTTAAAACCATACTGTTTATAGTAATACGCTGAGTCATATCTCAGAATTGCACTTATACATCATCTATAGAAGTTGCACACCATTCATAGGAAGTATACAAAAGTAACAAATCACATGCATGGCACTAAGCATCAGCCAGGCCATTAGGGGCCATGGCCTCCATGGTCATCTTTTACACGAGATTTGAAGTGAAAACAAAAGAAGTTGTGACCGGGGACGACCTGGAGGATCGGAGGCGCGGACGGCCAGGCGCGCCACCGCGCCGCCACGACCTGGAGTTGGAGATGTGGACTGGATACTGGATAGGTTGGGGGCAAGGCAGCGAACTAAAGTGGTAGCTAGGGTTCCACTTCCAGGCTCCAGCTTGTATATTTATTATTCAACTCAAGTCTAGATGGGTCGGCCGAATATACGGGCCAAGCCGCCGGGCTAAGTTAAAAAGGCTGGAATTCGGATATTATCCAGCGGATAATATCCGAAAAAATGCTCGGATACTATCCGACGGATATTATCCGAGATATCCATATCCGATCTGTATCCGCACAAAATATCCGGATATCCGAAAAACTATCCAAATTACTATACGAGACGCTTTCGGTCGGTCGGTCGGAAATTATCCGTACCATTTTCACCCCTAACCGAGACTATATAAGGCCTAAGGGAGGTGCCCAGGTGGGGGGAGTCATAGAGCTTAGGACCTAGCCATCGTGTGAAGGAAGCTTAGCGATAGATTAGAGCGCTCTTCTTCATAGCCTTGGTTCTCAAGTTCTACTTTCTTGTATTCCAACCAGCGATATATTGAAATCTCATACAGGACGTAGGGTATTACCCATCCTGGGGCCCGAACCTATCTACATCTGGTGTCGTGATTGTGTGCTTGACTTTTCTATCTCGAAGGTACCCGAATATAATTTTTATTGTCGATTTTTAATCCTTTGACAGCTCCACCCGGGCCCGCTTCGCTGCACGCAGCCCAACTGCTCGGGCCATCAGATCCATGTCACGTGTGTGGTTCGGATGTTGTCGCGCCGTGCGCTGCTGCTGCCCAAAACCCTAACCTTGTAGCCACTGTGTCCACGTTACCATCTCAGATTTCATGGGATTCACGACTTCCGATGCTATTTAAAGCGCTGCCAACCCCCATCTGTGGTTCAGCTCGTTGCGCTGCTTCTTTTGTCCTGTTTTTTGCATGCCGAGACACTCCCATTGCCGAGATCGAGCTTGCCGAAGTTCTGCCGCTACGTTGAGCCTTCTTCCCTGATGTCTAGCCGCTCTACTGCCTCTCCGTCATAGACGCGCATCTCTTCGTGTTGCCCACGCTCTCCTCTTCCAGATCCGCAAGAAAACGCGTTCGATTCGGTACCAATTCACCGAGATCCATGTCGTCTTCCTCGCATCCGGTGGAGTAGCGTCGCCGCCTCATCGTTGCTCATTATCGAGGGACCCTGGCTATTTGATCCACAGTGGAGGCTTCAGATCTTACCATGCCTCTGCCGTTCATGGCATTGCTTCTCTACCATCTGATCCTGCACTATTGCTGGATGCTCGACGCGTGGCCCATCGGCGTTAGTGACTCGCCAGCCACTAGCGTCAGCCCTATTGCTCATGTGTTGCCCCGTCAGCAGTGACGTCAGCCCTAGACACTATGCCGTAGACCCAGTCCACTGTGGACCAACGCAAACCCATGGACTCAGTCTATGGACTGTGGGTCCCACATGTCAGCCAAATATTTATTTTCTGATTTATTTTTATTTCAGGAAATTAATTGCTGACATCAGCATTGCATCATTAATTGATTTTCTAGTAGAGAGATAAATCAAAAAATTTGTATTTTCTCTTTTTCAGCCTTTTTCTCTGAATTTAATCTTTCGAAGCCTCATTTCCTTTCATACGAACTCCGATTGAGGCGATTCAACCTATGTTTACCTATGTTTGCAAAAGTACTTTATTTTATACAATTGCATGCTATTTGTGTATCAATGTTTATTTCATGGAAATAGCTATTTACCTTGTTGACATTATGCCACCTTGATTATTGGGATGCCATTTATCCATTGTTAACCCTAGGTTGGGACATTACTAGTTGGACAAGATCATATTACCAACAATGGGTATCGTAGTTATTCTTAGACATGCTTAGTTGTATGTTAGTATCCATATCACATGTGAATTAATGCTAATCTTGATTTAATGAGATATTGAATTGTGGCCATCAGTCACTGTTGTAAAATTTGTTGTACCATGGCAGGGTTTGCCATTGGTCTTGGGTTGAACAAAATATTTTCCCCGAAGCAAGTGATCGTGTAGTAAAGGTGGTGTTTTTTAGCACATTGGGATGTGGATGCCTTGCCTGAGACAACTTAAGGACTTAATCTTGTGCGCCATTGAACTAGGCCTAACCGTAATACCACAAGTCTGGTATGGGACAAAGCTAGCTGAATAATTTGCCTTGAGTACTGCCAATTGGTGGTGCGGGTTCCGGAATGGACGGATAGATTCACATGGCGCAAGAGGGGGCCCTGAGGGGTGAAACCTTAGCGGACAGTATCAAGTTTAAATAATGCATTGTAAAGGCTTTGTCATGATATCTTTGCGACACACCAATGGAAGTGTGTTAATATCGATTTCACCAAGAGATGTCATGTCTTGTGAGTAAAGTTGTACAACCTCTGCAAAGTGTAAAACTATTCGAATAGCCATGTTTGCAATTATGGACATGCCCGGAATTTCACGCGAGGTATAGAGTGTTTCATAAAATGTTGGAATGTGGAATTGTTGGGATATGAATGGGGAGTTCACTGTTGTTTTGTTGTCTAAAGTTAATGCTATTGAATTTAGTGGTTTGTTAATTGTTTTAGATGGTGTAGGGTAATGCCTCGTCATTCTGTTCATATTGTCTACCATTGGTTTACCAGTTATTTATTATGTTTTCATAAATCTACTTTCAATCTATTTACTTTATTTCAATTCAAGTTATTGCTTTCTGCAAATGAACCATATGGCTATCCTTTTTCAAGCCTTGTATGAATATTGCATCATTTTCCTACGGCTTGCTGAGTGCTTTTTGTGCTCACCGCTTTATGCCTTTGTTGATTAGTTGCTGAGGAAAGACCTGGAAATAATGAATATCATGAGGAAGAATACTACGAGACTATGTGGACTAGGAAGGTGTTCCCCAGACGATTGCCTGTGGCATGTTGAATGGCCCAAGTTTTTTTCTTTCTGCTACAATATTTTATTTGTCTCTTAAGCCCTTAAGGCACAATTGTATAAACTTTGACCAAAAGGTCATTTGCATCATTTAATAATAATTTGTGTCTTCTTTAGTTAATTCATTGTATGGAATGATATTTCATCTATGTTACCACTGTGTGCACTAGTATGATCCTGGACTAGTGTAGTATACACAGGGGGTTTCGGATTTGTAAATCCGGGTCCCGACAACACCTGAAGGCTATTTTAGGTATATCGGCTTCTGCCATGAATATTTGATTATATCTAGCATTGCCATCAAGGAAGCTAATAATCTTATTTCCTAATGCAGCATTGATAAGCATGTCAGCTATTGGCATCGGATATTCATCTTTTGGTGTCGCTTTGTTTAAGTCCCTAAAATCAACACATGCTCTCAACTTACCATTTTTTCATAACAGGAACAATATTAGAGACCCACTTAGCATATCGGCAAGGCTTGACAAACTTGGCCTCCAATAATCGCTTTATTTTTTATTTTATAACATTATACAGGGCCAGATTAAATCTTTGAGGAGACTGTTTAAACGGCCGATATCCTAGCTTTATAGATAGCCGATGTTCGACTAGCTGTCAGCTTAAACCGGGCATTTCATGATATTCTCAAGCAAAATAATCTTTATAATTCCTAAAAATTCTGACCAAATTTTCCTTATAATCTGCATCTAAGTTTGTACTAATAAAAGTTGGTCTTTTTCTATTTCCATTGCTTATATCGACTTCTTCAAGTAAATTAGTCGATGTAAACCCTTGGCTTAATTTTTTGACTTCTTGAAAATCTTTGATGTCCTCATAGCTATTTGATTTTTACTGATAACTTTGTATTTTATCTTGTAAATCCTTCACTACTCGCTTGGACTCGATCGGCGTAAAACTTCATTTGTCCGATCAAAAGTACTAGGCCTTACATTGATTGGCGTAAGTCCCATCTTACTAATGAAGATGAAATCACAATCATCCAAAGATTTTTCCGATATGCACTCAGCTTTTTTATGCTGCCAATTTGCATCTGAACTGGCCATAGCAATGTGAGCTGATGTGTCGACTTGAACGACCTCAACTTCTTCTCCATTCCATTGAACGAGTAACTGGTGCATAGTCGACGGTATGCAGCAATTGGTGTGAATCCAATCTCACCCAAGTAAGATACTATAGTCACCTTTAGCACAACTACAAAAAAGGCAGTCGATAATGTTTTGCTGCCGACAGTCAATTTGTTACCATGACACCCCTAGCCTCGGTGGGATCGCTTGTGAAATCGTTTAGAGCCATGTTAGTTTTAATTAAGTCTTCATTGGACTTACCTAGCTTCTTGCAGGTGGTGTATGACATCAAGTTAACCGTTGCCCCGCCGTCAACAATCATTCTTGATATCGGCTTACCGTTAATATGCCCTTTCGATACAACAACTTAAGATGCCCATGAGCGTCCTCAAGCTTCTGAAAGACCGCATCTTGAGCACCCAAACATAGTTGAGTGAGCATTTCCTTAGCCGATTCGGTCTTTATTTTGAATTCGGCTAGTAAGGTGAACACCATGTTGATGTACATCGGAGGAGTGTCATCCCGAATCATAGGGGAATCTAGGTCATCAGCTGAATCCATTTCTTCTACAACTAGCTCTTTCTTCCTCCACTCTTTCTAACAGTTTTAATCGGTCGAAGCTCATTAAAAGCTTGATCCATCTATTTTCTTCCTCAGCCTCTCTCATCTCTTGGGTCCTTAGTCTCTGAAGTCATTTGCGTTGTGATCGACTAAGACCATGAGGACACTATCTCAGCTTGGGTTCGATCGGCCTTCGTATTTTGCCAGCCAGATTTCCCTGAATCACATAACTCAAATTTTCTACTTTTGCTTTGGCTTGGTTCAGCATGGAAACTCTTTCTTATATCGGCTTCTTATAAGTTCTGTCTGAAGGATCGAGATGGTGATCAGAGGGGGGTGAATGATCCCAATTAAAATTTTCCCCACTCAAAATAATCCAATGCAAGCCCTCAAACAAATCAAACAAAAGAAGCAAATTAGAAGAAGGATTTTTTTCCTGTGAGGCCGGTATGACTAGAGAGGGTACGGTATGACCGAAGATCGGTATGATCGGAGAGGGTGCGGTATGACCGGGCTCAAGAATAGCAGGGAAAATCAGCACGAGCTCCAAAAGCAAAAATGATCCAACTTTTGATTGGATAGTCAAAAACTTATGAAACTTGGTAGATGTGATCCTAAGGATGTTAGAAACTCATTACAACCTTCAATTGCAAGGATTGACATCAAAGTTTTGACCTTTTTCACTTTTAAGGAAGAACACACCAAGTTTGAGCAAAAATTCAGGAACTTGATCAAAGACTTGCTCATTGGTTTTTGATAATCAAGGTGATCTTAGATGACTTCTCACGTGTCACAACAAGCGAGAACACAAGGCCTAAAACTCTGAAACACGATCAACAAGAATGATTCATCCAAGAGCTCAAAACCAATTTCTTGTAAAGAAGTTGCATGGAGTTGCCTAGATGATTGGGATATGATCTGAAGAAGATTCATCCATCAATCATCATCCTTGGCACAAGAAGCAAAAGCATTTTAGAAGGAGAGGACGCAAATCCAAAAGCATGTAGGATGGGAGGCAAATCCAAATTACATGAATGTAAATTGTAGAAATTTAAGTGCGGAATATAAATGCTGAATTTAAATGCGTAAAGTAAATTTAAGCATTAGAGAAAATGATTTGCATTTTTGAAAGGGAGGTTTACAAGGCCTCACAACAAAGTGCGCAAAGCTAGCACAAAACCTCTAAAACCTTCAAGAGTAGAAGGCCACCCCTTTCCCTCTATTTATACTACTCTTGGGCCACCTACCACCCATGGATGAGTCCCTCAACCCTAGAGTACTCATCAAGGGCTAGGATTAACCCACTCACACAGCCATGCAAGGGCTAACCCAAAACCCACCAACAAACCAGGTTTTCTTGTATGGTTTTTAAAGCACACTAACTAGACCCACTATCCTATCAACTAGACCGCGATCCAATGGCCCTCATTGATCTGAGCAGCATCCAGCTAGCATCTCATCCATTCTTTGTCTTATTGGCTTGCGCTGACTCGTCTCCGATCATCTTCCTGCGATCCTCGATCGTTTAGACCTTCGGCGCACCTCGCCTAGTCCTGATCATCCTCCGCCTCTCCATGGCCTTGCACCGTCGTCCAACAACCATCAAAGACAAGGAAAATACATCACATAGCAATGTCCAACAAAGATATGCAATAATCATCCAATTGAAAAAATTAATTCTCACATCGCTCATTAAGTTGGCACTACCAACCACCGTATCGACTTCATCGAGTGGTAACTCGACCATCGTATCGACTTCATCGAGTTGCCACCATCGAGTAGGTTCCTTGCTCGTGTAGTAACTCGACCACCGTATCAACCACATTGAGTGGTTGTGGAATCCACTTATGTAATGCTCGACTTGCTCGATACAATAGCATCAACTCTATCTATTGCAATGCCAAGTCTATCGGCCATATGTCCAACTCTATCAATCACGACACCAAGTCTATCGACCAAATGTCCAACTCGATAATTGATCACGGCACCAAGTCTATCGACCACATGTCCAACTCGATAATCGATCACAACACCAAGTCTATTGACCACAATTCAAATCAAACTCAAACCAGAGTATACCAATCTCAAATTTAGTCAAATACTCATCACAAACATGGGTAGACCTCTACATGGTTTTTCAATGTCAAGGTAATCTCGCACAGGCCAAGATAACCTATCTTTAGCCGATCGCCTTAGCCAATCATCTTGGGGATAGTGCTCCATTGAACAAGTGTATGGTGATGGCAAAGCTATTCCCCTCTCCTGTTTGCCAAATTTTTCCCTTAGTGGGGAATCAATCCTTGGAAGGCCAAATCGGCTAACTGTTTATCAGACAAAGTAACACTCAAACACAAATTTAACACTAAAACACAAATTTCTAACTTCCCAAAACCTCTTAATGTAGTAAGTTACTGATTCCCCAAATTTCTGGCGGACGAAGCTTGAATCAAAAATTTTGAGTTCCAGACTACCAGAGAAAAAGTACTCATGGAATAAGCATTCCAAATCATTCCAAAAGTGAACCGAATTTGGGGGCAAGCTAGTGAACCAAGTAAAAGCGGCTCCTGATAGTGACAATGGGAATAACCTTATTTTGAGACTGTCGAACTGGGAGGTTTTGCCACATTATGCAATAAAATGTTTGACTTGTTCTAGCATGGTAACAGAGTCATCCTCGAAAAATTTAGCAAAATCAGGAACTTGAAGTTATTTGGGTAAGACATACGATCAATATAATTAGGGTACAACTTTCTGTAGCCAATAACCTTACCCTTAGGCTGTATTCAAAATTGATCCCTCAACATGGCAAATATTTCATTGGCCTAGTTAATAGTGTTAGCTGACGTCATAGCAGGGTTTTGCCAACTAGGATCATAATTGGCATTCTACCCCCGGAGCATAAGCTCGGGTTGACGGTTTGATTGAGCTGATATGTATTGATTAAATTGTTCATACCCATTGTTTTTCCTGACAGTTGGCTCTGGCACTGGGACAAAGGGTTTTGAGTATGTCACAACTTTGTATGGAGCCTGATTCCTAGGTGGAATCGGCTCAGCATTTTGTGGATACCTATTAGTTTCAATCGGTTGTGGAACCGACTATGGAAACACGTAAAACAGAGCTGATGGTGGCAAGTTAGCCAATGCGCCTAACTTAGCGGCATCGGTATACACTTGATAATGCGTAACGCCACTAGCACGAGGATCTCATGGCAGTATAAATGTAGGTTAGGTTGGCATCATAGTCAGGGGTAAAGTTATAGCCAATGGTTTAGGATCGGCCATTATGCCTTGAGTGTTATGTGGTACCGAATAGATTGGATAATTCGGCAAGGCTTGGATTGGGTTTAGCAGGCTACCAGCTAGTGCTAACACTTTTGCTATGTATTTCATGCTATTAGCTTTTTGGGCGACGCCACATTGACTCTTCTAATAACAGCCTAGCATCATCTCTTCTAGTTAAACTTTCCGATCTTCAATCTCCTTGCGTTGCTCTGGAGTTAAATCGTCCAATGTAGGGATGATTATTGCTTTTGTATTGAGATTGGACGGAGGAATCGATTTTCTTCACGAAGACATCCTTGTCCCACTGGGTGTGCCAAGAATGTGTTGGCACCAAAAAACGTGAAGAAGGGTCAATCGCCACAACACACTGGTCGAACATTGGGTTCTACGATTCAGGGCATGCCAACTGATTTGATCCTGTAATCGGTAAGCTAAATGAAAAATATGCTCGAAGCTGATCTAGTAAAACAATCGGCTAAGATCATAAACAGCTAGAAAGTCGATTAGATCTAAAGTAACAACTAGTCTAATTAGCCTAATTAGGGTTAATCAGATGGTAAAGGTAGATCTTTTCCAAAGAAGGTGATGTGCAACAAGATCAGAGAATAATTTTCTTGCCAACTTGGTCATGTTTTTGCTTTCTATTTCATTTAGACCAAGTGTGGTTTTTACAATCAAATTACTTTCTTCTTCCTATTTCAAAAACAAATTTATGCCTTTTCAAGAGATTTGTCAATATACTCATCAAGGGGGAGATTGAGAAACCATGTGGTGGTCTACCCATGTTTGTGATGAGTAATTGACTATGTTTGAGCTTGTAGGCTTAAGCTTAAGTGTGAATTGAGTTTGTTTTCATTTTGAGCAATTTGAGTTGATGTGAGCTGTCCAGGACTAGTGATCAGGCCTTGACTGGTCTTAGCATTGAGTGGTTGAACCTTGGCTGGTCGGGCCTTGAGTGAGTGGTCATGACCTTGAGTGGTTTTAGCCTTTTGAGTGGTAAAGGCATCCTTCAGGTGTGTATCATTTTGAATCATGTGATGATTTGATTGTATATGTTGTTGGACATTGGTATGTGATGTTGTAACATCCCAAAATTTGGGTTTTCAAAAATTTATATTTAAATTAGCTTTTCAAAAATTTTACATCAATCTTATTTGATTAAAGAAGCTTAATTTAGAATTTTCAAATCTAAAACAATTTAATGTGCCTTTTGTTTATATCAAGTAACTTAAAATTAAGATTTACAGTGTTCTTTGTATCTCAGGGAATTTTTCAAATTTGATATTTGCTAAAAATTAATTAAAATTATTAAATTAAACATTTGGATGTTAATTGGATTTTTATTTGGATTTTTAATTCTAATTATTAATTGTTCGGGCAATTCTATATCCAAATTCCATTTCAAAACATTTCCAAAAGTCTCATCAATTAACAATATAGTTTGGAGACAAAATAAAAGATTTGGTTTTACTAAAACTATATTATTTAATATAAATAAACCTAAGGGAATTTCTGCGAAATTTCCTACATTTGTCAAATTATATATTTTCTAAAGCCTTTTTACGAAAGCTTTAACAAAATAAAAATATACGTTGATATAAAAATAAAATATTTGGTGGTACCAAAATATTTTAGTTGATCTCAAAATATCCTAATTAAACTCCTGAATTTTTTTAGAACTTTTGGGGTTATTTTAGTATTTTCTAAATTAAAAAGATATTAAAAACACTATTAAAGTATTTACTGTACACGAATAAAATAATTATTTTATGTAATAATATTTTATTTGTGTTACCAAGGCTGTGAGTGACGTTCCAGATTTTTCTCGGATTTTTGAACAGTCGTTTGCTATTTATTTTGATTTTATCGGTTAATTCGGATTAAATAAACAGTAACGCTACAGTAATTCCGGCTGTTTCCAGTCAGTTTCCAGTCATACCTCCGGCGAGCGTTTTCCGACGATCCGCTGGTTCGATCGCCGTATAAATTGAACCACAGTTTCCTGCGTGTGTTCTCTTTACAACCCAATTGGAATTTTTCCCATCGGAGTTCCGGATCTCCCTGCGTGAGCCATTCTTTTCAACTCCGGCGAAAATTTTGGCGAGCTCTCCTGGTCACTACCGAACTTCTTTCGCTCTGAAATTATTACCAGAGCTTCCTCTTACTGTCCTCTACCTCCAATAAAATCAGATTTTGAAAATACCTTCCAGAGCACCTTCGGCCACTGATTTCTTTCCCAACTCCGGCGAGCTTTTCCTGTTGATCCACCGCTCCTTTGTAGCTGAAAATTGAACCCTAGACGCTCCTCCTTATTCCCCACCTCATACTCAAATATCAGCTTCAGAATCTCAACGGATCTCCCTCGGCAAGCCTTCTTCTCCAACTCCGGTGAGAACTTCGACGAGCTCTACCGGACGCTCCCGAACTCCGTTCATCGTCAAATTTCTTGTGGAGCACCCCCATGATGGTTGCAACACTCCTGCAAAACAGTTTTTGAAGATTCCAAACAGAGAACCGCCGGCGCACCGAGCCGTCCGCGCCGCCCCCAACGTCGGCCTGTTTTGGTGTCACGTTCCCCATCAACTCGTCGACTCTTTTCAAGATCCGTCTACGTCACGTCGTGCCTCAAGGTACCCTCTGTCTTCCATCCAAATTTGGTGCAATTTCATCCACTGGATCAAAAGTTATGACCGCCCAAAGTTCAAATCTTGCCGGAGCCCGTTCTCCCTCGTTTTTGCGAGTTTGGCCGTGAAATTTTTATGGTAGACTCCTCTTGATATTCCCTACATGGTTCTCACCCTAACCCACAGTTATGACCTCGTGATGTTGCGCAGAAAATTCTTTTCTCCGATCAGACTGCGTTGCGGACAGCAGAAAACTTCGTCGCGCGTTCCCCGTTGATCCAGAAGGTAAAACTCAGATCCGTTCACGTCACTTTGTGCCAAATGATCCCGGATAACTCTCTGTAAAATTTGGTTAGGTTTCGTGCAGTACTTTAATAGTTATAGTAGTTTGATCTATTAGCTCCGGGAGCCGTTCATCGGCAGTTTGTGATCAATCCGGTGGGTCGCCACCAAATCCGCTTATTTTGTTGAGTTCGTCTCATTGCGTTCTACGCGATGGACACTTTCCCTTTGCTGTTGCATCTACCGAAATTATTTTTATTCGTCGGCCGCCGCCTTTTGCCGCCGCCGCACGCCGTCATTTGCCGCCATCCAATTTAGTTCGCTTTGGCCGAGTCCTTCCATCCAGTGGGTCGTTACCCTACTGTTTTGGCCATCCTTTGAGTGCATTTGGTCCCCGTTTGCCGTCAAAGCCTTGTTCCGATTTATAACCGTCGTCTTTTCAACCTAGTCCTTTGTTATCGATTCACGTCTCAGTTAGCCGTCCTTCGTAGCATTCTATTGCTGCCATGTCATTGCACCGACGGGCGCCACCTTGTTATTCCATGAGCATTTCATCATCGCTTCACCTTCATCGTTAACGCTTCGCCGTTAACGTTCCATCGTTAACGTTCCATCGTTAATGTTTCGCCGTTAACGTTTCATCGTTAACGTTCCATCGTTAACGTTTCGCCGTTAACGTTCCATCGTTAACGTTCCGCCGAAAACGTTTCGCCATTAATATTCTATCGTTAACGTTCCGTCGTTAACGTTTCATCGTTAACATTCCACCGTTAACGTTCCGTTGTTAACGTTTCGTCGTTAACGTCCCGTCGTTAACGCTTTGCTCTCATCGCTGTCATCGCACGGGTGCATGCAAGTGGAAGCCTAATGTGATGTCCTTACCTTTTCTATCACCTTATTGTGATCTAACCCATCACATTGGGTTCAGCCTCGTATTCATGTCATCACCGCCTCGTCGTCGTCGAGTTCCGTCCCCGATGTAAGACTAACCTCCGAATCGAACCGTAGTGGATGTCGATCCCATCCGTTCTTGTCTTATCCTTGAAAATCTAATCTGCCATTAACCTAGAATTCATTCGTAGTCTTGGTCGATAGACCATTAGCCATATATCATATTCTTGTGCTAGACCTAGTCTATCAGTTTATTTTCCTTTTGGTTGACTGTGCCGTTCAATCAACAAAAGTCAACCTCGAGCATCTGCTTAGTTCATGGCGAACTAACGTATCATCGTGGACCCAGTCCATAGATCGAGAGTCCATATGTCATCGGCTATCCAATCAAGATAATAACCACGGAAGAAATATTCTTCAGAATATCATTCCTTCTTTCCCAGTTATTAATCTTTCTCTTCGGTGTATTTTTCGAAAGCCGTTCTATTTTGTCTAATCATCGACCTAATCCATTCAAGTTCCTAATTTCATCTAAGCCATTGTTCCCAATGCTATTCGTTCTTAATTTGGAGTTTACTTGATTTGCTTTTTGAGTTTTGTTGTATTTATGTTTGTTTATCGTTAGACGTGTTGCTGAAAGTCGCTCGAAGGAGCTGAGGATCAAGCAAGCGGAGATTGAAGATCGAGGATCAAGGATCGAAGATAAAGAGTAAAGAATAATATAAATTGCAAGGGCCAGGCAAGTCGTGCTTTGATCATATTGCTCCCAGTTTTACAAATTTACTTTGATTCAAATTATTGCATGCTAGTTCAAGATTAAAATGATTTAAATTAATTTGGGATTAGATATTCAACCCAATTGCTAATATCACCTTGCCATGATTATTTGTATGCCGTAATTCATTTGTCACCCTAAGATGGTTGATTAATAGTTGGTTGTTAATACTTGCCAACGTGGGTTGGTTAGATCGTGTATAATTGCTTAGCCATGCCACGCAACACATGTCTTTTGAAAATAAAAGGATAATACTGATTAATGGATTATGAAATGTGTTTGTGAAATGGTGTGACGTGTTGCCACACGATGATGTTGATATGTGGAACCAGTGTGGTTCTACATGGATGTTGAGTTGTTGTTGGCATTGTGTTGCGCAATAATCAACTGGGGTGGTAAAATGTTTTAGACCAAGGCAAGTGGCAAGAGTGGCATCGGATATGTCGCTCTGGTATTTGGCGGTGTTGTTGGTGAATTATGTGATGGTGTTGTTGGTGAATTATGTGATGGTATTGTTGGTGAATTATTCGGGTAGTCTTGCCTTGGTCACCTTAAGGACTTAACCTTGCGAGCCTTTGACCTGAGTCACTCATACAACCACATGTCTGAATGGGAAGACCTAGTTTAGTAGGATTCTGATATCTCACCTTTGATACCTCGGGGTGGCAGTCACACGAGGGTGATCAGATGGGGAGCGTGCTGTCTTTGTGGCTTGGTACCCGTCCAACGGTGTTTGTCGGTCCTATACTTCGGCTCAGAGTGAGGGAAGTGATAGTGAAGGCAACCCGGAGAGGTTCCTAGGTTGAGATAGAAGTTTCTGAAAGGCTTTGTTATGATCGCTCATTCGCATACTCTTGTATGGCGATTCACGGCTGACATGATGAGTTGATTGTATCTTGTGGGTAAAGTGTACAACCTCTGCAGAGTGTAAAAACTATTCGAATAGCCGAGTCCGCGGTACTGGACAATGCTTGGGGATTACAGTCAAGGGGTAGAGTTTTAAAAATAAAATGAGGTTGGGAATGTGGACAATGTGATATGGAAATTGGTTAAGGATGAGAAATGTTTTACTTGAGAATGATTATGAAATTTATTATGGGTATTATTTGTTTTACTGCTTTTCTATCTATTATGATTATTTGTGAATCTTTGCTTTATTGCAAAAGAACCATTGACCAATCCTTTGGAATAAGCCATGCATGTAGTAATAGAAGCGCATTACATGCATGACTTGTTGAGTACGGTTGTGTACTCACCCTTGCTTTAACAAAACATCACCAGTTGAGGAGAAGTCTCTGTCTTCGAAGAAGGGAGAAGTTTTGCAAGAAGGCGAATATCTAGGAGTTGAACCTTGTCAAATGCCTGTGGTATTTTGATGGGATTCACCGACGTTCTTCGTTCCGCTGCTGTTCGTTTTACTCTGAGTTGAAGCCATCCAGGCTTCACAATTGTAAGTTGACCTTAAGGTTGTTCAACATGTTATATTAAAAGATGAATACTTTATTTATTATTCCGTTGTGTATGATTGTGATATTCATCTTTGTTAGCTCAGAGGCACTAGCTCTTGATCACGGGACTAGTCTTTGAAAACACAGGGGTTTCGGATTGCGAATTCGGGTCCCGACAAAGGTGGTATCAGAGCATACTGACTGTAGGTCTTGACCCTAGATAGTTTGGCCGTTCTTTAGGAACTTCAAAATTATTTTCTAAAGAGAAAATTTAACTTGAAGAATAACAAGTTCTTGACTTATCTTATTCTTCCATTCTTTTCCCTTTTGCTGAAATTTCTATCTTTCCCCGCCGATTTAAGTTGAAAATCTTACCTCAGTTGTCTTGAATAGATAACGATGTTTCACACTTTAGGAGAAAGCACTGGATGCCGTTGTTGAACCTAAAGATCGTGAAGACAGGAATCGTCGAGCTCAAGGAAAGAGTGCCGATGAAGTGTTCCAGAAGATAGAAGAACCAGTGCCAATGAAGTGTTCAAGAAATTCGAAGAATCAGTGCTTGAGTAGCTGTTGAGACTCATGTGTGAGAGTCACGTCTGTCTAAGTTAGGAGTGTTTCCCTTTCTAGACGTTAGACTTGTGTGCTTAGGTTAATTTGGTTTTCTGTTTGTTGAGTTTGCAGTATGTGTTGCATGGCCCTTAGGCTTTTGTGAGCAACCATACCAAGTTGTAAATAATGATTGTGTAAATTGAGGTTTTGGGTTAAACCTAATCCCCGTAATAGTTCTTGGTTACTTATCTATGCTTTTCCTTCTTGCCTATTAACCTTGGTCAGTCAACAGATGGAGAAATTTTCCAGTGACAGCCTTGGCAGTGATTCCGAAGCATTCCAAGTCAGTTCAGATGTTGCTGCTAGTATCAGTGTTAGAGGAGATGTTGATCATGCAATATCCAGTTTCACCAGTTGAAAATTTAACAGTGCGTTCTCAGTGCAAGTTTGCAAAGTTCATAGAACTAGGCAAATCAGAGGATCGTGCATGTACTCGTTGTGGAGTAATAGGACATACCTCGGACGAGCATCATATCAATTGTTCCAGTTGTGAAGGGAATCATCCTCTTGGAGAATGTCTGAATAATAAAATTTCATGTTTTCTTTGTGAAGGCCAAGATCATTGCCCAAGCCAGTGTGCTATGTATTCAGCATTGACCTCTGCAATGCAACGTCAATGAGAAAATTTCCGAGCCACCGTGGTTCAAGAGTTAGCAAAGAAAGGCATGTTGTCATCTACCCTTGCCTTGTCACAGGAGCAGTTAAAAAGAGAAATACCAAGAATCTAGCAAGCCACCTCAGAAAAGAAGCAAGTCAATGACACCAGGAAGTTGTTTCCTTTGTGGTAAACAAGGTCACTATGCCAAACAATGTCCCCAGAAGCATCAAGCATTTCCTTTACCTCCAGTCATCCCAGAAGTCAGTTCGGTTCAAAGCATAACACCAAGATCGCATGGTGCAGCATCAAAGAATCGATTATGCTATGCCTGCCGTAAAAGAGGTCACTTTGCCAAGCAATGCCCGTTCAAATATGAATTACATTGTGGAATTGAAATTGTCCCTGAAGCTACCTCGGTTGAGCCTGTATTACCAAGTATGCTTGAAGCAACAACAGAAGCCGATTGTTCCAAGAAGCAGTTGAAGAAAAGACAGTTCACTAATGAAGCTCCCAAGAAGTTCCAGAAGCTGTGATGCCATACTCTAGTCTATAAGAGTATGTCAAGGAATTCTCTTAGTAATTCCTGTTTGCGGAATAAATGTACCCAGAATTCTAAATCAAAAGTATTAAGGGCAATAAAGGATTTGATATGTCTTTGAGCATTCACTTTACCAGATAATGTTCATGTGTATGTTGGCCATAGAGCCTGAGTTCTCAGTAATGTGATGTAGAGACAAAAATTTGTTGATTTAGCATATTGAAGACCAGTACCTTTACTTCAGTGGTAATTGAAGCATTAAATCACTATGGAAAGAATATCTAGCTGATATAGAATTTCCAGTCTCTACTCGAGAACCAAACCGACAAAGATAATACCAGACCAACAGATCAACAAAGAAGTTATTTTTACCCATGCTTTTGAAAAGTCAATTAAGATAAAAGTAACTCAGAATCTCCAGGATTCCAGGACTCAGTCGTGATGTTAAAAGTTACCAGATTCATTTCGATCAATGTCCCTTACTGCGGAGGTCATTGGTAGTGAAATGAAAGGATCAATGAATCGTCCAAGATTGTCAAGCGCAGTGAAGCAATTATTAATCAGCTTGAGTTTCTCAGATCAAGAGCTGTTCTCAAGAACCAACTCAACAGAAATGATGTTCAATCTTTGATCAACACCGCAGATTAGCAAGTTGTTTTCGCCGTTAGGAGCAGCTTGTCCAGTTTTCAAAAATTTATATTTAAATTAGCTTTTCAAAAATTTTACATCAATCTTATTTGATTAAAGAAGCTTAATTTAGAATTTTCAAATCTAAAACAATTTAATGTGCCTTTTGTTTATATCAAGTAACTTAAAATTAAGATTTACAGTGTTCTTTGTATCTCAGGGAATTTTTCAAATTTGATATTTGCTAAAAATTAATTAAAATTATTAAATTAAACATTTGGATGTTAATTGGATTTTTATTTGGATTTTTAATTCGAATTATTAATTGTTCGGGCAATTCTATATCCAAATTCCATTTCAAAACATTTCCAAAAGTCTCATCAATTAACAATATAGTTTGGAGACAAAATAAAAGATTTGGTTTTACTAAAACTATATTATTTAATATAAATAAACCTAAGGGAATTTCTGCGAAATTTCCTACATTTGTCAAATTATATATTTTCTAAAGCTTTTTTACGAAAGCTTTAACAAAATAAAAATATACGCTGATATAAAAATAAAATATTTGGTGGTACCAAAATATTTTAGTTGATCTCAAAATGTCCTAATTAAACTCCCTGAATTTTTTTAGAACTTTTGGGGTTATTTTAGTATTTTCTAAATTAAAAAGATATTAAAAACACTATTAAAGTATTTAATGTACACGAATAAAATAATTATTTTATGTAATAATATTTTATTTGTGTTACCAAGGCTGTGAGTGACGTTCCAGATTTTTCTCGGATTTTTGAACAGTCGTTTGCTATTTAGTTTGATTTTATTGGTTAATTCGGATTAAATAAACAGTAACCAAGGCATGATGTATCGACTGATTAATCATAGCTGATAATTTGGCTTGTGTGGGCACATAG